>JABAYD010062104.1:886-13833 GCA_014822095.1 Diplotaxis tenuifolia
TGCTTATCCCGTAAGCTAAATTCTTAAGTAACCAAATAGAATCTCTGGGATCCTCATGAGGAAGACCTCTGAAAGGGTGCTCACTAACCCATTCAAAAAGTAGGCTGTTCAGAGTAAAAGTATTCCTCTCAGGAACATCAATTACATTAGGGATTACAACACCCTCTGCATTAATCTATTTTCCTTTGTTGTTGCGAGGACGGCCTTCTTCGTCTCTTAACACTCCATTCTCATCGACCTCAAGTATGAGCACTTCAACCTTATCTTTTTCAACGCAAATGGTGTCAGTTGACACCTGATGAATAGTGCTTGGATGAACAATGTCGATCGATGTTGGAATCACGGTATCGATTGATGACGGGTGAACGATATCGATTGACGTCGAAGGCTTATCACATGTACTAGTTTTTTGTTCATCATCCTCTGCCACATATTTCATCTCTATCTTTCGATTTTCTGGAGCATTATGGAGAAATCTACTGAAAAAGATACTTCAGAGATTTAGCCATGTTTTGAGGGACTCTGGTGGCAACTTTTTGAACCAATGTCTTGCTTCTCCAGCAAAAGTGTATGGAAAGAGTTTGCAGAAGTGGTAGCTTTCTGGGACTCCAACAAAGATATACCATATTAGTTCGTTCAACATGTCGAGATGATCATTTGGTTTCTCGCCAGGATAACCATGAAAGAGACGCTGACTCGCAAGAGGAATGTACATAAGTTTGAGCTTGGAGTCAATTTTTTCTTCCTTTCCGCAAATAATGTCGATCGACGTTGAGATGTTGGTGTCGATCGACGGAAGATGGATAGTACTTGGGTGAACGACACTGAGGTGTACAGTATCGTTCGACACATGATGTAATGTGTCGATCGATTTCGGGGCAACAGTATCAGTCGACACGCGATGAGCTATGATGATCGATTTGGAATGTGCGTTATCGGTCGGCAAGCGATGAGCTATGTCGATCGATTTTGGGGGTACAGTAACGGTCGACACGCGATGAGCTGTGTCGATCGATTACTGGGGTGCCGTGTTTAAGTAGTCTTCCAAGGACAATTTTATTTCTTCACATTTATTCTAGGTGAAATGGATTGTAACAGGGATTTTGGTCCCATATTTATTTTATTTTGGCTAATTGCATTGCTTATTTTTGTCCCATGTTGTCGTATGTGAGTCTAATAATTATCTAAGTCTAGTATTCCAGCTTTTGCTTATGAATACAGAAAGAGCGTTGGTTGATGCCTGAAGATGAACATTGATCGGCTACCTTAAATCAGGTTTATAGTTCTATCCGATTGGTTCACTAAATTTCTTAGACCAGCTGTCACATGTATTAACACTACAAGAAAAAATCTTTTCTTAGCAGCCGAAAAATTCTATCTAAAGATACCATAGCGTTAAACGAGCGCTACGTCATCACCTGTTATAATAGATCAGACAATTTATATAGCGTTTTTTGTATTGCTATCATATATGATATACCATAACATCTTTTTGCATGCTATTAAATATTCTTAGTAACGCTTTTTTTGTTATTATTTATATTATTCAAAAATAAAAAAAAATCAAACTAAAAAAAAATATATATATATATATATATATAGAAATTGCAATTTTTATAGATTAAATTGATTAATAAGTTATAATTTATTTATAAGTGAAATTTTATTTACAAAAAAATTATTAAACCTAACGTTAATTAAGCCTAATCTAAATCTAATCTTCTTGGACCTGCCTCCTCAACAACATCTCCATCGCCTCCTCACCAAATCGTTGTCATCTTCCTCCGTCTTGAATCTGAAGCCGTCAGCTTCCTTAGTCTCCTATCTTTGTCATAATCTTGATCTTGCCTCCTCCAGCCGCCATGCCTGCCTCGCCTTGCCTCCCCCTCCCTAAAACAAATAATATCAGCTCAAATCAGAGAGGGAGAGAGAGAGGAAGAGATACATACAAAGAGACAGAGAGAGATGTAGAGAGTTCGAATTGTGGTGGTGTGGTTGCGGTGGTAATGCTGGGACAGCGAACAAACGGAGGTTGTGTGGTGGTGGTTGTGATGCTGGAACATCGAACAAACATAGGTCGTGTGGTCGTGGTGGTGATTGAGGACGATAGAGACTCAAAGATTAAAGAGAATTAGAAAATATTAATTTTAGATCTAAACCAAAAAATAAAAGTGAGATAGATCTCGTGAGACCGTGAAGGAAGGAAGGAAGAGATGTTAGATGTGTGACTGCTAGCCATAAGATTAAAATAATCAATCGTCAAGATTGCTAGGAACACAAGCTTGGCCGCCCCCACATCTCATAGAGCAATCCAGTATAGACATGTTATAAAACAGTATAGACTTGTTATAAAACGAAAATATTTTCTTACTTTATTAAAATAAGATAGTATATAAAAGACCATAAAACCGTAGGGAAGTTGAGTTATTTATGAGTTATACCTAGTTGTACCGAACTAAATCTAAACCATAAATCATTCTTAAACCGTACCCAGACCCGATTTTCCCCATTCCACTGACAACCTAATTTTTTTAATGAAGGAAACCCCTTCCTTTGAATGGAACTGGAATCATACAATACCAATGGAAAGCAATGATCAGGGAAAGTTTAACATTGGTCTGAAACACTTACGCGATGGTTCAGAATATAGAGAGACTTCAGTGGAAACTAATGTGACTAGTGATAATGTTGTCAAAAAGGAGCAGGCTAGTAGTGAAGAAGAAAACTCCCAACCACAACCAAGAATATCACCTTGAGCTACAACACGGCCCTCCTACCTGATGATTACATTCTTCTCACGGGAATAGAATGTGAGCGTTTGTTGGTTATAATAAACGATGAACCGTGGGACTTTAATGAAGCCAAATTTTAAAACTATGGGTTGAAGCATGCGAAGACGAGTTCTTCAAAATAGGGAATAATATTACGTGGGATCTTGTGGAGCTATCTGAAGGAGTGAAACCAAATGGTCTTAAATGGGTATTTAAGATCAAATGTAATGCTGATGGAAGTATCAGTAAGTATAAAGCACGTTTACTTGCAAAGGGGTATGTTTAAGACATAGTGTGGACTTTGATGAAGTATTTTCTCTAGTAGCTCGTATTGAAACCATACATTTGATCATTTTCTCTTGCAGCCTCAAATGGGAGGAAAATCAACCCCCTGGATGTGAAAACTGCCTTCCTCCATGGATATCTAAAGGAACAAGTATATGTTACTCATCAAGTATTTTGAATCTCTTGAACTTGTCAAACACTTTACTCTTTTCTTTTAACAATATCGTCCACATAAGTTAAAGTCGATATTAGAAGATTGACATCGATCGATAATGTCACCTTGGCATTGATCGACGGTAGAACCGAATATGCCAAACTTTATTCAGATTGGACTTGAAGCCAAAGACTACACATAAATACAAAGATTTCCCTTGACGATATAAGGGTCGCTACCATTGTTAGAAGGAGAACGCGCTTTTTCATAGTTTCATATTGTTTTCTAAGGGGGGCGATCAAGATTGTTCCCATAGCTTTGCATTGGAATCCCAATATATTGTCTATGCATTCTTTTCAAACTATTGTTATTGATTGCTTGATGATGTCTGAGTAGTTTCACGTTGTCAGATTTAGGGTTTTATATGGTTCAGATGAATTAGCCCAAAATAGGATTGTTAGAGAATTGATATACATTGATTAGAAGTATTCTTAATACATGGTTCTAAAGTAGCTAACTAGATCCTGAACTTAGGACATATGATACGGCGAGAGTAAATTATTTGCCAGATAATATTTTGATTGAGCTAGGTTTGCTAGATATATGCGAGAACTGATCGACCATTCTTGGTGGTAACTCCAATTCGCCACAACCAATGATGGACATCGGCACTCGACCGTCGACCGATAGTGATATTAAGTGGGTGGTTGAGTCCTCGTGTATCAGCTCACTTAGCATAATATCCATTATAATTCAAGTGCCTAAATCCAAGATCTAGCTATTTTTCATATTTGAATTAACTTTTATCCAAACTATTTTCTTTTTACTTTAACATGATAAACTATATAATAATATAACCTAGCTTAACCATATGGATTACTAAATCTATTGTGTGTCTTTGCTCTCTATGGATTTAAACCCTAAATATTTCCATTGATCTATCTTGGCAAGAGTAGGTTTTAAGTTGAGTTTCATAGAGTAATTTGTTAGGTAGGATAAGGATTTTAAAACCTTAAAACGCAGCCCTGTCAAATTTGGCGCCGTTGTCGGGGAGAAAAATACTACCATTAGATTTACTTTTAAGATTTAGTCTATGTTTCTTTTTATTTTCAAAGTATTGTTAATTATTTTCTTGTTTTAATAGGTACATGCACAGTAGTAATAGAAACAACAAGGAGCAAAAGTTACTTTTCTCAGACCCAATAACAATCGAACAATCAATCCACAAGGAGAAGTGTCCATCATCGAGCGATATCCATGACAGACCATCGAGCGACGCTTCTTCAAGTTCCATATCGATCGACAGCACCTACGTACTATTGATCGATTGTGAACTGCGAGTTCCAATGGTTTCTCCAATCATTTGGATAAGGGATGAGAACAAGGACCTGCGTGATATTGAAGTTCACTTGTGTAATGCAAGAGGTCAGAAAATTGGATGATCATGGGACTTTAATCCATGAACTAAAACTAGAAGAAAACTCCAAACTACAACCAAGAAGATCACCTCGAGCTACAACACGGCCCTCCTACCTGATGATTACATTCTTCTCACGGGAATAGAATGTGAGTGTTTGTTGGTTATAATAAACGATGAACCGTGCGACTTTAATGAAGCCAAAATTTTAAAACTATGGGTTGAAGCATGCGAAGACGAGATCTTCTAAATAGAGAAGAATATTACGTGGGATCTTGTGGAGCTACCTGAAGGAGTGAAAGCAATTGGTCTTAAATGGGTATTTAAGATCAAACGTAATGCTTATGAAAGTATCAGTAAGTATAAAGCACGTTTGCTTGCAAAGGGGTATGTTTAAGACATAGTGTGGACTTTGATGAAGTATTTGCTCTAGTAGTTCGTGTTGAAACCATACATTTGATCATTTCTCTTGCAGCCTCAAAGGGGTGGAAAATACACCACCTTGATGTGAAAACTGTCTTCCTCAATGGATATCTAAAGGAAAAAGTATGTTACTCATCAAGTATTTTGAATCTCTTGAACTTGTCAAACACTTCACTCTTTTCTTTTAACAATATCGTCCACATATAATGGGAGTGGTCATACATAAGCATGAATACATACCTCTTGGGTGCTGCTGATGCTACCAGTGTGATAGGCCCACAATGATCGCCATGAACAAGTTCTAGTGGACTAGTAGCTAGATATAATGTTGCTTGTGGGAATGGGCGTCTGGTTTGGTTTCCAAGTAATCAAGTGATATCACTCAAATTACCCTATAGAGTGATTAGTCTCTCAAACAAGAGGTTCACTGTAGTACTTAGGGATCGAATCCACAATGATCTAGGGCACACACTAGATCTAATACTTATAAATAATTTAGGCAAATAAATAATAAAATAAATAATAAATAATTATAAAGCAGTAAATAACAATAAAATAGAAATAAGGTGAACAAAACTATTGTTCAGCTTGGCAAGAGGTTGTTTGATGGAAGGATGGTTGTTAGACTTGGGTTTTTATTCAGGTAGGGATTATATTCCAATAGGTACTAAACAGTTGTATGCATAATATTAATGAGCTGAACAACTTGATAACAAATTCATCATCTTTCGCATGATTGAAATATGTCTATTAACTAGATCTAATGACCCAAACAAGTATGTTCGATCAATCGCAGTGTCGATGGATTATTCTATAGGAATATCGATCGATAAACCTTTCGCTCCGTCGATCAATTCACCTTCGGGATATCAATCGACGTAGCTCTAGTTAAGATTTATGCGCAGATTGAACAATTGCTCACCAAGACCCATAGACTATTGCTCTCCCTATAAGCTAACAAATCTTCGCTTAATAGAATTAGTTCAGGACAGTATCTCTAGCAAATCCTAAGATCAGGTTTCTAGGTAGCAAATCCTAGAACACAAGCATTAAGAACATCCTATTAATGAATATCACAACTAGCAATCCTATAGTTGGGGCTAATCCCCTTAACCTATTTAAACCCTAAACCTAACAGGTGGATCTACTCAGACATGAAGTTTGTAACAGAAATCATAGATGAATAGATATAAAATATAAAAGTGAATAAGAAACAAAAGAACCAAAGGAGTTCCAGGAGGATTCTGATAGATTTCCTCCTTTCTCTCCTAGAATTAAGAACAATGATCAAAGAAAGCTTAGCCATCAACAATGGCTTAGAAAATACATAAATATGATTTTTGGTCGTCCTAGGGCATTCTAATAACTTGTGTGGCTTCTAGGCTTAAGTCAGTCTTGAAATTGTGCTGCATTGTGGAATAAATAACAATCGATATGCAGTGTGCTGCATCGATCGATTTTACTTTATCTTCTCGACAGCTTCCTCTCGCGAGACAGACTGACCACTCGTCAGTAAATCGGGCATAACTTCTAATACATGATACAGATTGACCTCAAAAAGGGGGCATTCGAAAGGTAACGCAAAGATATATCTTGTGTGACTCGATGGGCTCAATCTAACGGCGGGAAAGTCTCCATGCATCGCTATACATCTGATGCATCTGTGCAGTTCTACACTCATTAGACTCCAAAAGACACCAAAATCACCATATTTCACCAGAACGTACCTGAACCTGTAAATACTCTAAAAGACTCCAAAACATAAAAATTATATCTTAAAACACTTATATACCATGGATGAAAGTGGGTGAAATCCATGGTATATCATCAAGACACACAAGTTTCTTTGCTTTCTTTGAAATTGGGGATGCTTGTAACCAGATCCTTACCAACCATCATCTTTATCGCCTCATTATTGATAAGACTCAACCGTGCATGCCCCTTTGATGACTCTGTGACTGATTTTATTTGTAGACACTGTATATGGTCAACTTGCAAGTTGACCTTGTAAAGATGGTGCTTTGGTCTTGTCGTTCTAACCATTAAGTGTCCTAGACGATCAAATAATGTTAGTGTGTCTCCCGTCATTCGTACTTCACATCCAACCTCAGTTGCTTGACCTAAGCTTACAATATTCTTCTAAGAAAAGGTATGTAATAGACATTGTTTAAAATCCTTTTCTTGCCATCTTTGAAAAAAATAAAACAAACTGCACCCTTTCCCTCTATATCAATTCTTGAGTCTTCACCAAAACGTACCTTACCTGTAACGGTTTTGTCTAGTTCACTGAAAAACAAATGATTATCACTCATGTGATTACTTGCTCTATTTTCAAGGTACGCACATTCTTCATATCAGATTCAGTTTCAAAGGTGTTGGGGTTCACTTTCGTCTCATTGAAGTAAACAAGCTCATTCATCATCAACTCATCTGCTTCTTGAGTGTCTTCATCCTTTTTCTCAACAGAGCTTCAATAATCTGTCTCGGCAATCCCTGGCGTAATTTCCCTGTTTATCACACTGAAAACATGTAATATGTGAAGTGTCCATGCCTCGTCCTTGTCTGTACGCATCTCTCTGATTTTGAAATGATCCAGTGAAGCCAAGGCCTCTTCCTCTCCAGGTAAGTGACCACTACGTCTTCCATCTCTGCAATAACTCACACCATGACCTTCCTGAAAAGAGTCAGTACTTCAATTAATCAATTTCTCCTGATCACCAAGTGTATCTTTCTCTTCATCTGTAATTCTTTCTTCATAGGCCTTTAGTCTACCAACAATGTACTCAAAACTTGTTATATTGAGCTCTAGAACCTGCTCTAGAGAACCAACAATATTAATATAGTTCTTCCTAGGCAAGCTTTTAAGAAATTTCTTCACAAGTTTTAGTTTTTCAATCATCTTTCCCAAAGATGTAGACTTTGATGAGATCTCTGATAGTTTACCAACAAACAAAAGTATTGATATAACTTATTATTTACTAGTTGTAGACCATATTATGGACACTATTATGGGTGTCTAGACTATGTTTTAGAGTCTTTACGGGTCCAGATACATTTTGGAGTTATGTGGAGTATTTGGAGCTTTTTTGGATGAAGAAACCTGTAGCTGACAAGAATCATCTAAGTTAAAGTCGATATTAGAAGATTGGCATCGATCGATAATGCCATCTTGGCATTGATCGATGGTAGAACCAAATATGCCAAACTTTATTCAGATTGGACTTGAAGCCCAAGACTACACATAAATACAAAGATTTCCCTTGACGAGTTTTTACCTAATTTGTAAGGGTCGCTGCCATTGTCAGAAAGGAGAAGGCGCTTTTTTCATAGTTTCATATTTTTTTCTAAGGAGGACGATCAAGACTGTTCCCATAGCTTTGCATTAGAACCCCAATTTATTATCTATGCATTCTTTTCAAACTATTGTTATTGATTGCTTGATGATGTCTGAGTAGTTTCAACTTGTCAGATTTAGGGTTTTATATGGTTCAGATGAATTAGCCCAAAATAGGATTGTTAGAGAATCGATATACATTGATTAGAAGTATTCTTAATACATGGTTCTAAAATAGCTAACTAGATCCTGAACTTAGGACATATGATACTGCGAGAGTAAATTCGTTGCCTGATAATATTTTGATTGAGCTAGGTTTTCTAGATACATGCGAGAACTGATCGACCATTCTTGGTGGTAACTCCAATTCGCCACAACCAATGATGGGCATCGGCACTTGACCGTCGACCGATAGTGATATTAAGTGGGTGGTTGAGTCCTCATGTATCAGCTCATTTAGCATAATATCCATTATAATTCAAGTGCCTAAATCCAAGATCTAGCTATTTTCATATTTGAATTAACATTTATCCAAACTATTTTCTTTTTACTTTAACCTGATAAACTATATAATAATATAACCTAGCTTAACCATATGGATTACTAAATCTATTGTGTGTCTTGGCTCTCTATGGATTTGAACCCTAAATATTTCCAGTGATCTCTCTTGGCAAGAGTAGGTTTTAAGTTGAGTTTCATAGAGTAATTTGATAGGTAGGATAAGGATTTTAAAACCCTAAAACGCAACACTGTCAAATTTGGCACCGTTGTCGGGGAGCAAAATACTACCACTAGATTTACTTTTAAGATTTAGTCTATGTTTCTTTTTATTTTCAAAGTATTGTTAATTATTTTCTTGTTTTAATAGGTACATGCACAGTAATACTAGATACAACAAGGAGAAAAAGTTACTTTTCTTACCCAATAACAATCGAACATTCAATCCACAAGGAGAAGCGGCCATCATCGATCGATATCCATGACATACCATCGAGCGACGCTTATTCAAGTTCCATATCGATCGATAGCACCTACATACTATTGATCGACGGTGAACTGCGAGTTCCAATGGTTGCTCCAATCATTTTGATAAGGGATGAGAACAAGGACCTGCGTGATCTTGAAGTTCATCTGTGTAATGCAGCAGGTCAGAAAATTGGATGATCATGGGGCTGTAATCCATGAACTAATACTAGAAGAAAACTCCGAACCACAACCAAGAAGATCACCTCGAGCTACAACACGGCCCTCCTACCTGGTGATTACATTCTTCTCACGGGAATAGAATGTGAGCGTTTGTTGGTTATAATAAACGATGAACCGTGTGACTTTAATGAAGAAATTATTTTAAAACTATGGGTTGAAGCATGCGAAGACGAGCTCTTCTAAATAGAGAAGAATATTACGTGGGATCTTGTGGAGCTACCTGAAGGAGTGAAACCAATTGGTCTTAAATGGGTATTTAAGATCAAACGTAATGCTGATGGAAGTATCAGTAAGTATAAAGCATGTTTGCTTGCAAAGGGGTATGTTTAAGACATACTGTGGACTTTGATGAAGTAGTTGCTCTAGTAGCTCGTGTTGAAACCATACATTTGATCATTTCTCTTGCAGCCTCAAAGGGGAGGAAAATACACCACCTGATGTGAAAACTGCCTTCCTCCATGGATATCTAAAGGAAGAAGTATATGTTACTCATCAAGTATTTTGAATCTCTTGAACTTGTCAAACACTTCACTCTTTTCTTTTAACAATATCGTCCACATATAATGGGAGTGGTCATCAATAAGCATGAATACATACCTCTTGGGTGCTGCTGATGCTACCAGTGTGATAAACCCACAATGATCGCCATGAACAAGTTCTAGTGGACTAGTAGCTAGATATAATGTTGCTTGTGGGAATGGGCGTCTGGTTTGTTTTCCAAGTAATCAAGTGATATCACTCAAATTACCCTATAGAGTGATTACTCTCTCAAACAAGAGGTTCACTGTAGTACTTAGAGATCGAATCCACAAGGATATAGGGCACACACTAGATCTAATAGTTATAAATAATTTAGACAAATAAATAATAAAATAAAAAATAAAAAATTTATAAAGCAGTAAATAACAATAAAATAGAAATAAGGTGAACAAAACTATTATTCATCTTGGCAAGAGGTTGTTTGATGGGAGGATGGTTGTTAGACTTGATATTAAAGATCTCAACAACTTGTAACAAATTCATCAGCTTTCGCATGATTGAAATATGTCTATTAACTAGATCTAATGACCCAAACAAGTATGTTCGATCAATCGCAGTGTCGATGGATTATTCTATAGGAATATCGATCGATAAACCTTTCGCTCTGTCGATCAATTCACCTTCGGGATATCGATCGACGTAGCTCTAGTTAAGCTTTATGCGCAGATTGAACAATTGCTCACCAAGACCCATCGACTATTGCTCTCCCTGTAAGCGAACAAATCTTCGCTTAATAGAATTAGTTCAGGACAGTATCTCTAGCAAATCCTAAGATAAGGTTTCTAGGTAGTAAATCCTAGAACACAAGCATTAAGAACATCCTATTAATAAATATCACAGCTAGCAATCTACGCAGACATGAAGTTTGTGACAGAAATCATAGATGAATAGATATAAAATATAAAAGTGAATAAGAAACAAAAGAACCAAAGGAGTTCCAGGAGGACTCTGATAGAGTTCCTCCTTTCTCTCCTAGAACTAAGAACAATGAATCAAAGAAAGCTTAGCCGTCAAAAATGGCATAGAAAATACATAAATATGATTTTTGGTCGTCTTAGGGCTTTCTGATAACTTGTGTGGCTTCTGGGCTTATGTAAGTCTTGAAATTGTGCTGCATTATGGAATAAATATCGATCGATATGCAGTGCGCTGCATCAATCGATTTTACTTTATCTTATCGACCGCTTCCTCTCGCGAGACAGACTGACCACTCGTCAGTAAATCGAGCATAACTTCTGATACAAGATGCTGATTGACCTCAAACAGGTGGAATTCGAAAGCTAACTCAACGATCTATCTTGTGACAATCGATGGGCTCAATCTAACGGCGGGAAGGTCTCCATCCATAGCTAAATATCTGACGCATCTGTGCAGTTCTGCACTCAATAGACTCCAAAAGACACCAAAATCACCATATTTCTCCAGAACGTACCTGAACCTGTAAATACTCTAAAAGACTCCAAAACATAATAATTATATCTTAAAACACTTATATACCATGGATGAAAGTGGGTGAAATCCATGGTATATCATCAAGACACACATGTTTCGTTGCTTTCTTCGAAATTGGGGATGCTTGTAACCAGATCCTTACCAACCATCATCTTCATCGCCTCATTATTGATAAGACTCAACCGTGTGTGCCCCTTTGATGACTCTGTGACTGATTTTATTTGTAGACACTGTATATGGTCAACTTGCAAGTTGACCTTGTAAAGATGGTTCTTTGATCTTGTCATTCTAACCATTAAGTGTCCTAGACGATTAAATAATGTTAGTGTGTCTCCCGTCATTCGTACTTAACCTCCAACCTCAGTTGCTTGACCTAAGCTTACAATATTCTTCTAAGACAAGGTATGTAATAGACATTGTTTTAGATCTTTTTCTCGCCATCTTTGAAAATAAAACAAACTGCACCCTTTCCCTCTATATAAATTCTTGAGTCTTTACCAAAATGTACCATACCTGTAACGGGTTCGTCTAGTTCACTGAAAAACAAATGATTGCCACTCATGTTATTACTTGCTCTATTTTCAAGGTACCACACATTCTTTATATCAGATTCAGTTTCAAAGGTGTTGGGGTTCACTTTCTTCTCATTGAAGTAAACAACCTCATTCATCATCAACTCATCTGCTACTTGAGTGTCTTCATCCTTTTCTCAACAGTTTCTTGGAGCTTCAATAATCTGTCTCGACAATCCCTGGCGTAATGTCCCTGCTTATCACACTAAAAACATGTAATATGCGAAGTGTCCCTGCCTCGTCCTTGTCTGTACGCATCTCTCTGATTTTGAAATGATCCAGTGAAGCCAAGGCCTCTTCCTCTCCTGGTAAGCGACCACTACGTCTTCCATCTCTGCCATAACTCACACCATGACCTTCCTGAGAAGAGTCAGGACTTCAATCAATCAATTTCTCCTGATCACCAAGTGCATCTTTCTCTTCTTCAGTAATTCTTTCTTCATAGGTCTTTAGTCTACCAACAATGTACTCAAAACTTGTTATATTGAGCTCTAGAACCTGCTCTAGAGAACCAACAATATTAATATAGTTCTTCCTAGGCAAGCTTTTACGAAATTTCTTCACAAGTTTTAGTTTTTCAATCATCTTTCCCAAAGATGTAGACTTTGATGAGATCTTTGATAGTTTACCAATGATACCACTCAAATTACCCTAAGGAGTGATTTTTACTCTCATCAAAAGAGATCAATTGCAGTACTTAGGGATCGAATCCACAGAGAGCTAGAGAACACAAAAGATGCAATCTATATGATTATGCTAGGTTGAAAAGGTTTAAAAGTAAATTGCAGTTGGT
>JABAYD010062121.1:0-16573 GCA_014822095.1 Diplotaxis tenuifolia
ATTATTTTAAATAGGATTACTTAAAAGTTTATTAAACTAAATACAAACTCAAAATAAAATAAAATAATATAAAATATAAACTGATTTTTTAAAAATAAATAAATTAGTTTTAAACTTCAGAAAGCAAACTACATTTTAAATGTAAACTAGAACTAATATTATATTTTTTAAAATATTATTCACAGCTTAGATACTTTATTTGTAAAACTTCAAATATAAATATAAATTTTAAGATTTTTCTGAGTTTTGAATGTTTTAAATTTTCATTTGAACTTATAAATAATTTGGATATAAAATTAATACATTTGTAAAACTAAGCGTGTTAAAATGAATAAATAATTAATTTAGATATGAAATTGGGTAATACAAAATTTTAGGTATTACAGAGCTTAATGATATTTAGTTGATGCATTTTCATGAAACTTTTTCAATGATAAATTAATAAAAGTAAAAATATTTTATTAAACTAAATATAAACTCACGTAATTCAATTGACATAATAGTACAAAAAGTTAAAAAAACGAATCTAGTATATATAAAGAGAGCAATATAATTTATATTAAGACAACTTTTTTTTGAAATAAAATTCTATTTAGACAACTATGAAACAAACACGCTACACACATGGTTCTAACCAATGTACTACGAAAGGAATATAAGGATGAAGAAAAACAACATAATAAAAATGAAAACCTATTTGAAACTTCCATCACACTTGTCAACTTATAATTTCTTAACTATTTTTGAAAACTATTAAAATTTAAACAAATAATAAAAATCCTTTCACTATTTCAGTTTAATTTTCGTTGTATAATAAAATTTGCGTATGAAAATAAGTGTTGTGTTATAATTTAAATATAAAATTTATTAAATATTATTTTCTAGTTTATTTTTCTATTAGTTGAAATATGATTAGGTGTGTATAATATTTTTATTTTAAAAATATATAGAAGTATATGTTTTTTTATCTGTGTGCATAAACCTAAAACGATAACTAAAATAAAACAAAGTATTAAATTATTAATATATCTAAAAATAGATTTCACATGCCCATTCTTTTATTTCACAATGAAATCCGCTGCAAAACATAGAAAATGGGGTAATTAAATAATATAATTATTGATAACATTTTCATCCTTTTTATTGTTAAATCGTCACCAATTATTGAAGATAATATTATTAATTATTAAAGAAATAAATAATTTCATGACCCTAAAAGCCATTTCTTTATTTAGATATTTACAATTCACATTAACATTAGGTAACTGAGCCCGAAAATTCAAAAAAAGATATAAGCCAGGCCCAAACGAGTATCTCAGCCGCGTCTATACTTGAATTCTTTTAAAAATTCTTTTGATGGGTCTGGATTCCGGTTTAAATCCGGATAGATCCGGTTTTCCCCTCTTCTTCTTCTTTATGCACGTTTCCAATTTTCCGGTGGGAAATCTAGAAATTTGTATCTTGACGAATCGCCATGGCTGCTGCTGCTCACGCCGACGGATTCTCAAACGCTTCCACAGAAAATCTGATGGATGATATAGAGAAACGGCCGATCTCCACCATCGTCTTCATCGTTGGTACGGTTCTCTTCTTCTTCAATTTTGAATTTGTGTTTTGTTATTCTTCTTCTAAGGATTTGTGTATTCGCAGCTATGCAAAAGGAAGCTCAGCCTCTTATCGAAAGGCTCCAACTTGTCAAAGACGTTAACTCGCCGTGAGTTCTTTCAACCTCAAATGTGATTGCTGTCGGAAAAATGAAAACTTTATTTATTTTTGTTTAGGTTTCCAAAAGAGGTGACTTGGATTCTGTTTAAAGGAATGTATAAAGACTTGAACATCAATATAGTGTGCCCAGGAAAAGATTCAGCTCTTGGTATGTATGTACATATAACATATCTAATGGTCATTGTTACTACATTTGAATGTATCAGTTCGTAGCTGTTTTTTTTTCCTAAACTCTTGTTATTTGGGTTGCTTTTGTTTAGGGGTTGATAGTGTATGCACGGTTCCTGCATCTCTTGTGACTTATGCATCTATACAAACACTTCAACCAGATCTAATCATTAATGCTGGAACCGCTGGCGGGTTTAAGGTACAAACATTACATAATGAATGCCTTTTCTGCTCAAGTTTGTCTCATGTGTCCGAAAGAATCATTATCGTCGTTGATGTTGTTGTTATGGTCCTTTCAGGCTAAAGGAGCAAGTATTTGTGATGTTTATATTGTTTCTAGTTCTGCTTTCCATGACAGAAGGATACCTGTTCCTGTGAGTGCTCTTTTGTATTAATTACAAAATAAAGCTGTTGTTCTTGCTTTCACTGAACAATCTCTTTGTTGTCTCTTCAGGTCCTTGATTTATATGGTGTTGGTATGAAGAAAGCCTTCCCTACACCCAATCTTATTAAAGAGCTGGACCTAAAGGTGTATACTTCTTCATTTGTTTCTCTGTGTTCACCATTGTAATCCTCATGCAAGTTTTTTTTATGTTTCTTTATCTGTTCTGTGCATATGTACATGTGCCATGAGTGGTAGATTTACGGTTTGGTCTTGATGTTCATAGGTGGGACGATTATCAACTGGTGATTCTATGGATATGTCTCCACATGACAAAGAATCCATCACAGCAAATGATGCTACAGTTAAAGACATGGAGGTACCTTTCTTCTCCAATCTATGTGTTTCTCTTTCGTGTCTTAATCAGTTTGCTACTGCTTATATTGGGTATCTCCACAAAATTCAGGGAGCGGCAGTGGCCTATGTGGCTGATATTTTTAAAGTTCCTACGATTTTAATAAAAGGAGTAACTGATATTGTGGATGGAAATAGACCAACCTCAGAGGAGTTTTTGGAGAACTTAGCTGCTGTCACTGCCAAGCTTGATGAGTCTATTACCAAAGTGATTGATTTCATCAGTGGCAAGTGTCTTTCAGACCTCTGAAGAGTTTTACATTTTTAATAAAGATTCAAGCTAAAGGGAGTGGGTATAGGAAAATTAGGTGATAGGTTGGAGCAGAAAGTTCATTTTTAACTCCACTTTTCCTCATGAGTTCTCTTTTCTGGCCCCCTTTCATATGATGATGGATCATCTTACATGTAGAAAGTTACTCAACAATTTTTGATACCCAACAATATTATAAGATTTGCTTTCATCTATTTCATTCCATTGTTTTATTCATGCTTGAAGAAATAGCAAGAAACTTTAGTTAGTTTCTCTAACCATTCTTTTGAAGTCTAAAACTACACACTCTTGTGTTGGTTAGTAACAATTATCTTTTAGTTAAGGCCAAAGATTATGCAGAAAAAGAAAAATCTCAAAGAAGATCAGAGTTTGGTTTTAGAAAGGAGCCAATGCAATGAACATGAAGCTTCTGAATCTCACACCTAATCTTCACCAAATATCAAACTAGACAGAAACACCACACAAGGTGAAGGTCATAAACTTGAAACTCTGCAGCGTATATATATATGCCTTCTCTTTGACCCTTTTTAACAGATCCAAGATTTGAGTCTTTATAACAGAAAAAGAAGAGATAGAAATGGGAAGCATCGATGCAACAGCGTTGGGTTCAGAGAAGAAACCAAATCCGGGGAAAGCTACAATTCTTGCTATTGGAAAGGCCTTTCCTCAGCAGCTAGTAATGCAAGAGTATTTGGTTGATGGCTACTTCAAAACCACCAATTGTGATGACCCTGAACTCAAACAGAAGCTGACTCGTCTCTGTAATGTCTTCACTCTTAACCTTTTTTTAAAAAACTTTGCATAAGCTTTCTGAGAACCTGAGGTTTCTTTACAGGCAAGACGACGACGGTGAAGACAAGGTATGTAGTAATGTCAGAGGAGATACTAAGAAAGTATCCAGAACTAGCCATTGAAGGAGGATCCACCGTGAAGCAGCGTCTTGACATATGCAACGACGCTGTTACGGAAATGGCAGTTGAGGCTTCTGGATCCTGCATCAAGAACTGGGGCCGTTCTCTTTCCGACATAACTCACCTTGTCTACGTCTCTTCAAGCGAAGCACGTCTCCCTGGTGGCGACCTCTACTTATGCAAAGGGCTTGGTCTCAGCCCCGAGACACACCGTGTTCAGCTCTACTTCGTGGGATGCTCTGGTGGTGTTGCGGGTCTCCGTGTAGCGAAAGACATAGCCGAGAACAACCCGGGGAGCAGAGTCTTGCTCGCCACGTCTGAGACGACCATCATTGGGTTTAAACCTCCAAGTGCTGATAGACCGTATGATCTTGTTGGGGTTGCCTTGTTTGGTGATGGAGCCGGAGCTATGATCATCGGATCCGATCCAGATCCGGTTCGTGAGAAGCCTCTCTACGAGCTCCACACTGCAATCCAGAACTTCCTTCCTGGTAAAGCTCTACAAGATACTTTGCATTCCACTGTAATCGATTATAACTTACACTACGTTTCCATGGTGCAGACACGGAGAAGACGATAGATGGGAAGCTAACGGAGCAAGGGATAAACTTCACGCTGTCGAGAGAGCTTCCACAGATAATAGAAGACAACGTGGAGAGTTTCTGCAAGAAGCTGATAGGAAAAGCTGGACTCGCTTATAAAGACTATGACCAGATGTTCTGGGCGGTTCATCCAGGTGGACCGGCGATCTTGAACCGATTGGAAAAGCGGCTGAATTTGTCGCCGGAGAAGCTGAGTCCGAGCAGGAGAGCTCTCATGGACTATGGCAACGCAAGTAGCAACTCGATCGTTTATGTGTTGGAGTATATGTTGGAGGAGAACAGGGAAGGCAGGAACGTTATGAAGGAAGGTGAAAACGAATGGGGTCTGATTCTGGCTTTTGGACCTGGTGTTACCTTTGAAGGCATCGTTGCTCGAAACCTTGATGTCTGAGTATGAAAATAAGAGGGTTTCTGGTTTTACTTGAAGCTCAAGAAAAAGTCTCCTTTTCCTATACTGTCATTTTCATCAAAGCGAGAGAAAGCATATAATAATAAGATACATGAAAGCTATGCTTAAATCCCTCATAGTCTAAAAATATTTCACAAAGCAAAGCAACGTAAAATGAAAAACGAAGAAAGAATCGTTTAATCAGTCAGCATTATTAGCTCATGTCTTTCTTATGTGATCTAGACCAAGTCACCAAGATGATCAAACTTTTCAACAAGTCCAGGAGTTGGATCTTCTCATAACAGGTTTCATCTGTTTATCTTCCTCAAGAGCAACCATACCGACATGTGAGGGATCTTCAAGCATCATCTTGGCTACTAAGTATCCAGCGATTGACCAGGTCTGGCATTTACGTGCCTGTTTCCCAACGTATCTCCCTACCGTTCCATCATAGTACTCAGGCCAGTTGTCTTTATGTAGCCTAGCTTCTGCTACTTCAATTGCTCGTCTTGCTATCTGAGGTCGACCCGTTTTGATACAAGCAGCCGTCAGTAGCCATAGCAGCACTGTACCAAACGAACAGTACATTAATAAAGGTCAGGTGCTTCTGTAATGTGAAGGAGAGTTAGTAAATTTTACCTGGCCAGGACCCTCCATTGTGGTAACTCCATCGAGTGTTTTTGGGGTCACAGCCAGTTACTATCTTCCACTCATGGCTTTCAATAGCAGGATAGCAAACTTTCAGTGGCATTTCTCCGACCAGCTCTTCCCAGCGAGCTTCAATGAGATCCATAATTGCAGTTGACTGTTCAGGAGTAGCCAGGGAAGACAATATGGCTATACAGTTTCCCAGTGCAAACCAACGGAAATCCATTCTTGCAGGGCTAACATTGCCGATGAAGAACCCTCCTTGAGGCGGCATGAAGTCAAAGACCCATTCTGGAAGAGAGTCAGGGATTACGTTGAACTTGTTGACAGCAGTGTGGGAGTATTCCTCTGTCTTGTACCGGTAAATGTCATTAAGCTGCTTCAAGTCTAGCCAAAAGTAGCTCCTCATGTGGTAGCTCAATGCATGAAGTCGCTTCACTATCTGTTCCACCATTTCTTTACCTTCTCCCTCAGGTTTCAGTAGGAGCAAGGCACACCTCAAGGACATGAAGAAAAGGGCTTGAATCTCTATGGGGTAGCCATAAACTCCCTGAAACACACAGAAAACAGATAGCTCAAACAGTCTATTTGTCGAAAGACACACTATAAATAACTATTCTCACCATCCTGCGATCAATCATACAGCAACCATCAGCGCATAAGAGAGTGGGAAAGGTATCAAACCCCTCAGAGAGACACAGGCTTAGTATCAACCGTATACCCTTCTGGCATTCAGGCATGTCAGCAAGAGAGGAGTCTCCAGTAGACTTGGTGTATGCTCTGAGCAGAATAATCCACCAGAATCCAGAATCAACCGGCGCCACTCTTCCAATCGCACTCTCACCAAAATCAGCTATCAACGTCTCATGGTTTCTAACGGGATCATGAAAAACCTTGAAGCTAGCAGGCATAACTCCTTCACCAAGCTGGAACCTATCAATCTTTTTCTCCCATGACTGTAGACGAAGAGTCTTCAAAAGAAAGTTTTTAACAATATCTGGCTCTCCGTTCATCAAGAATGCTAAAGCACTTGGTACAAAGTCTCTCACAAACACCTAATACAGCAGACTTAACATAAGGATTAAAAAATGTGTTTTTTCTTTAAGTCAGAAGTATTAAAGATTCTTCACCTGATCGTAGTTGAGTTTCTCCTCGGAGTTATCCACCGCAGCGATAGTTCCAACAGGTTGTCCACGGAAGTACACCATAGACCTTCTCAAGGCATCCCAAGCCTCTCCCACCATGGGATGAGACTCAAATCCATGCACTGACCGAGGAGTATTGAATCCAACGCTAGGTGAAACCACATTATCCGCGCGATCTTGAACACGAGGAGGAGCATTATCCGCGTTTCTAAGCTGTGGTGAGGTAGATAGTTCAGTAAGAGACCTTTCGTCAAGTGATAACAGTCTATCGATGTTCAACGGCCTTGGCTTCTCTAGCAGCAACTTGGAGAAATCAATGTCATCAATATCGTCCACTGTATCATCACTCTTGGCATCACCGTTCAGATTCAAAGTCGACATTGCCTTCTGATTTGATTCAAAACCTAGCCGAGAGTTCAATGATCATTCCCTGCATTTCCATAAACCAATCAGATCAATTTTGCTAGCAATAAGGCTGAATGATCAAACAGATATCAATCAATATCCGTTCCGTGGAATCTGTTACCTATCAAACAGATCAGAAAACAGAGAAACTTCACGAATCTCAGCAACGAAAGAACAGATATAACATCGAACCGTCAGAAGATCATGTGATTTTTCACACATTTCGACTCGATTATAACAGACGTCACACACAGAAGTATAGAACGGATCAAGAACGAAACTATCATCGAGCTAAAGCAAGTGAGCGATTCTTTGCGGAGATTCGGCAAAAACAAAGCAGCGAAATAACCTAATCCATCGTAAATGTTGATCCTAATCAAAAAAGCAAAGACGTAGAGAGATCGCGAACCTTACAGTCGAGCGTCGAAGGAAGAAGAAGAAGACGGCGACGAAACGAACGAGCTTCGCTCTCTGCTCTGCGTCTATCTTTCCTCTGATCACGAAACAAAAGAGAAGCGAGAGTGTATTTATATCATCACTTAGTGGAACAAGTAATTAAAACGGCGAAAGGGTAGAGAGACGTATCAGCTATTCAGCGAAGAAGGGTTTGGGTCCACGTGTACGGACGAGATGTGACTGTAGAGATCGGGAAGGTTAAAAGGTTAAGCCTTCATGAAGCCATGCATATCATATGAGGTTGTTGCTTTTTGAATTTCACCCGTATTATCTTTTAAAAAATAATTCTTCGTGAGATATTTTCTAGAACTCTATTTTTGACACTTATTACCTTTTTTTAAACTGAATTTGCATGTGAATGAAAAGAAATAAAGTTTACTTATTGAATAAAATCATTTTGAAGAAAAAGATTTGGTTGAGATCTTCAATTTTAGTAGAGTCTAGTGAGTATCTTTGCAGTTTTGCAGTGAATAAGATGTTTGGGTTATCCACGTGTGCGGTGGCAGCGGATCTCGTGCCATGCACAGGCTCTGACTTGTTTGTTTGTTTCAAAAATCTTTTGCTTTATAACTTGGTCAAATTTTAATTTGAATCATACAAATATTCATTCTGGTTGGTAATGCAACAAAAGAAAATAGTTAGTTTCCAACGTTGGAGATGACCAGATTAGTCTCTTTTGCCAATGCTTGATTTGATTTATTTCTATGCGCACATTATCATGATCCTTTTTAACTTGTTAAATTTTCATTTGAATCAAACAGTAGTATACAACCATTCTCGTTGTTAATGAAACAAAAGAAATTAAGGTCGTATAGTAGTTTCCAACGTTGGAGAATTGACCAGACTAATTTATTTTGCCAGTGCTTGATTTGGTGGACCCAATAATATAATATATCTCTTGTCTGAGAAAGTTATTTTTTGTAAAGCCCACTAGATAAAAGCCCAAATCAACATAAACAAGACTGTTTCTTCTTCTTCTTTGTTAACTAACCTCTGTGTCGCCCGCTTCTGAAACTCGTTCTCCTTTGAGTAGGTTTAAAAAACTGTTTCCATGGCTAACACGACGGAGAAACATGTTGACGACGTGAACTCAGAAGCTGAGAAAGCAGAGGAAGTTGAAGAACAGAGAGACGCCATAGAGAAAGAAGAACAAGAAGAAGAAGAGAAAGATAAGAGCTTCGAGAAGCTAAGTCTCGACCCACGTCTCATCCGTGCCCTAAGTAAAAAGGGTATAGAGAAACCCACTCCAATTCAGCAAACAGCCATTCCTTTCATTCTGGTAAACAACAAAGTCTCAACCTTTAGGCTTGTTTAAGAGTCTTTATAGCTGATAGTGTCGTCTCTGTTATATTTAGGAAGGTAAAGATGTGGTTGCTAAGGCTAAAACGGGCTCAGGGAAGACCTTGGCTTTACCTTCTCCCATTGCTCCAGAAGCTGTTTTCAGATACTGGGAGTAAGAAGAAGAAGCCTGCTCCTTGTGCGTTTATTCTCGTTCCTTCTCGAGAACTATGTCAGCAGGTTTGGTTTTGTTTCATTAATTCAAATGTTTCATACTTTGATAGTTTTTTAGTGATCTTTGGTTTTGGAATTTACAGGTCTACACAGAGGTTAATTCGCTTATAGAGTTGTGTCGTGTTCAGCTTAAAGCAGTGCAGCTGACTAGTAGCATGCCTCTCTCTGATATGGTTTGTGTTATTCTATTTCACCATTGTTATATATCATGTTTACTATAGCGTCGTTTTCTTATAACCTTTTTCAATTGTAGCGTAATGCATTGGCTGGACTGCCTGAGATTCTTGTGACGACACCTGCTTGTATTCCAAAATGTTTTGCTGATGGTGTTTTAGATCCCGCGGCTATCAGTGACTCCCTTGAAATATTGGTTCTTGATGAGGTATGATTAATGTTTTGTTGAATTCAGTTGTTTACAGTTTGATGAGAAGGAACAGTAGTTTTACGGATTCTCTAGATAGTCAAATAGTTAGCTCTATAAGTGGAGGTTGTTCGATTATATGTTCTTGGAAAGTACTATGAGTGTAATCATTCGAGTTGTTCTTAGAGGTTGTGTCATGTTTTGTTTCTACTACCCTCATTGAGGAGGTGTTGATATGTTAACTGCTATAAATCAGGCAGATCTTTTGTTATCGTATGGATATGAAGACAATCTAAGGTCGGTAACTTCAATAGTTCCAAGACGTTGCCAATGTCTTCTTATGTCTGCCACTACGAGGTATAACACATATCTAGTTAAGCTTCCATTTTCTTCTAAGAGGTTGTCTTGACTGATGAAATCATGTTTGTTCATTTCAGTTCTGATGTTGAGAAGTTGAAGAAGTTGATTCTGCACAACCCGGTGGTTTTGACCTTGCAAGAAGGTGCTGACAAGGAAGAAGCCGTCCCAAGTAATGTTCAGCAGATTTGGGTATGATTCACTCCCTTACACTTGACTAAATCAATTTTGCTGGTTATGTTTGGTTTATAAGTTCACAGTTGTGTTATGTTGTCTCTTAGATTTCTTGCAGTGCTAAGGATAAACTACTTCACATTCTTGCTCTCCTGAAGCTAGAAGTGGTTCAGAAGAAGATTCTTATATTCATCAATACCATTGACATGGGTTTCAAGCTGAAACTAATTCTTGGAAAAGGTAAGTTTTGAGTTCATCCACATGAGTGAATCTTTGGTACCATCGTGTAGTAATATTAGTGAATTAACTCATTATTTGTTTCTGCCAGTTTGGTATCAAAACTGCAATTCTAAACGGGGAGTTACCACAGAACTCTCGTCTACACATCCTTGAGGTAACATCACCAAGTCACACACCAGAGTTTAGTTGATTCTGAAGTAGCTGCAATTTCATTTTAATCAATATTATGTTTTAGGAAGAACAAAACGATGGAGATAATAACAAGGAGAAAACTAAAAACAAAAGGCGGTTCAAGCCCAAGCTGGACGCTGAGTTTGGTGTAGTTAGAGGAATTGATTTCAAAAAAGTTCACACGGTGATAAACTATGATATGCCTCAAAGTGTGACAGGGTATATTCATAGAATAGGGCGTACAGGGAGAGCATATAGCAGCGGTTCTTCTGTTTCTCTTGTGAGTTTTCTCGTTGTTCTATTTGGATATGGTCTCTTCAAATTTGCAAAGTTTAATGATCTGCTTTTGTCTGCTACAGGTTTCTCCTGATGAGATGGAAGGATTTGAAGAAATAAAATCCTTCTTAGCAGGGGAAGAGGAGAAGGATAGTGGTGATGTCATCACACCCTTCCCTTTGTTGACTGAGAATGCTGTGGAGTCTTTAAGGTATAGAGCTGAGGTGAGTAATTACTTTGAACATGTGATGTGAGTAGTATTAAAAGTTGTTTTTTTTTGTTGTTGTAGGATGTTGCAAAGAGTGTTACAAAGATTGCTATTCGAGAGTCTCGAGCTCAGGATTTGAGGATTGAGATTATCAACTCTGAAAAGTAAGTAAGAAGAGAAATCTTGTTAAGATGTGTTACTTATGTGTGTGTTTTAATAATTTTTCTATTTCTTTTTTTTTTTCAGGTTGAAATCTCATTTTGAAGCTAATCCAAGAGATTTAGATCTGTTGAAACATGACAAGCTTTTGAGTAAGACTGCGCCTGCACCGCATCTGAAGGACATTCCTGAGTATCTAGTGGACGCAAAGACTCAAGAAGCAAGCAAGATGGTGAAGCTAGCTAGAGCAGCAATGGGAAATAGTAGGAGATCCGGTGGTGGCGGTGGTGGTCGCAACAAGAAACGATCAAGAAAAGGCGGCGACCCACTCAAAACCTTCAGTGCCAATGTAAACACACAACTAACATAACTGGCTTCTCTCCTTTTCTGCTTATTTATGCTAATTGTGATGTCTACTGTTTGCTTTCTTCAATGAACCAGGGAGCTGATAGATATAAGAAGGCTTATGTTCGTAGAGGAAAGAAGAATAAAGAAGCGGGAGAGTTGGCTGACGTGGAACAGAGTTGAAAGTCAAATAAAGTTAGAAGCCTTGGATTGAAGCGGAGGCTTTGCCGTTATGGTTGTTACGAGGAGGGAGTTTCAGAAGAGAAGATATAAAGAGGAGAAGAGTTCATTTGTGAGTTTTATGCTTTGATCTAGATTGTATTAGACGTCATGAGTCTGTACTTCTCAGTCGCTATGAGACTGGTGATCCGTTCTTAGCTCGTCATGAGAGTTTAGATCGTTTCACAATCAAAGTTGTAATCCTTTCATTGATCAATAAAGAGTTCTATTGTTCTTAATCTCAGTTACAGATTACTTAAATCTATCATTGGTGCGGCGAAACTCGATCGAGATCAACGCGAGGTGTAGCGATGGTGGAAACGCGTAACGGAGGAGATCGAGAGAAGACGAAGAGCTCCGATTCGTCAAAATCCGTAGATCTACAGCATCTTCAAGAAGAGATTACGGTAGCGAAGCTTAACTATGAAAAGTTAGCTTGGAACGAAAGAGTATCGACGGCAAATTTCGATGCAATGGAGAATCAGATAGCGACAATGGCGACGGAAACGAATACAAGATTCGGAGCGTTAGAAGATCAGATGACTTCAATTTCTCAGATCTTAGCTCGAATCGAAGCCAATTCAGTTATCAATCAGAGAGCTGGTAAGGAAACAGCAGCGACGTCGCAAAATCATCAATCTCAAGTACCGATTCCTCACTGTGAACCGGAACAATATTCGTTAGGTTATCGGGGAATCAACAATACTTTAGTGAATCGTGAAAAGATGTTGCGAAAAGTTGAGATGCCTGTGTTTTCTGGTACATTGCCGTTTGATTGGATCTCTAGAGTAGAGAGGTTTTTCAGAATTGGTAACTTCACGGAGGATGAGAAGTTGTATCTTGTATCATTGAGTTTGGAAGGACCGGTATTGCAATGGTTCAATGGAGAGGTGATCAGTGAGCCGTTCTTGAATTGGAATCAGTTTACTGAAAGGATGTTGGATCGTTTTGCTGGTCCTATTGACAATGATCCAGCAGCAAGACTATTTTGCTTACAACAGACCAGTGATATCATTGACTACGTGAATGAGTTTGAAGCGTTGAGAAATCAAGTCACAGGAGTGGATGAGAAAAACTTGATTAAGGTGTTCTTTAATGGTTTAAATCCGGAGATGAAGGAAGTAATAAGGATGAAGGAACCAGTGGGATTGACTAATCACAAGCTCGCAGTACTAAAGATGCAGAGTACTACATTCTGTAAAGTGATTGGGACGGCTTCTAATAACGAAAAATCAAAAAGGAGGACAACGTTATAACTCAACGTTTAGGCCAGCAAAGATACCAGACAAAGCAATGACGGGAGTAACAAACAACAAAGAGAATACAGGACAACAAGGACAGCCATTACGTCCAAGACTGCAGTTTTCAGACGCTGAGTTAGACAAGATGAGGCGTGATAAAGTGTGCTTCCGTTGTAAAGCACCGTGGACTGCTAATCATAGATCCGAGTGTCCTAATAGAACTCTACGTGTGCTGACCGTCATCAATGGATTAGAGCTCGAGGTTTTGGATTCAACGGAAGAGGTTGAAATGTTAGAAGAAGCAACAGAGCAACAAACGTTACATACGTTGTCACTCAACTCGTATTTGGGGATTGAATCACCAAAGACAACCAAATTAAGGGGAATAATAAACAACAAGGAGGTGATTGTCATGCTTGATAGCGGAGCATCACACAATTTCATTTCACCTGAAATTGTGGACAAGCTACACTTGACAGTTTATGCAGCAAGTAGCTTGGAGGTGTTATTGGGAAATGGAGTAACTATCAAAGCATTGGGAGTTTGCAAAGATGTTACATTCCAACTAAGTCAAACCAATTTCCCCTCAGACTTCATCTCCTTAGAGCTGGGAAACGTAGATGTTATACTCGACATTCAGTGGCTTGAGACGTTAGGGAAATGCGAAGTGGACTGGAAAGAACAGATCCTGTCATTTACCTATCGTGGGAACAAGGTTACTTTATGTGGGGACAGAAGCCTGCATTGTACCAAGTTCTCATTCAAGTCATTGTCTCCAGTCTATACAGGATGTAAGGTAGGTGGGGAAGCACTACTTGCATCCTTTATAGTTACGTCTACGTTGACAGAGATATCACCACAACTCTCACCCCTGTTAGAAAAATTTGCAGACATCTTTGCTCTTCCTACAACATTGCCACCAATACGCGGGAAAGAGCATGCTATTAAGCTACTTCTAGGAGCATCAACGGTGTCTGTACGTCCTTATCGATACCCTCATGCTAGTAAAATGGTGATGGAACAAATGGTCAGCGAGATGCTGAAAGCTGGTATCATTAGACCTAGTACAAGTCCATTCTCCAGCCCCGTTTTATTGGTAAAGAAGAAGGACTGTTCTTCAAGGTTTTGTGTAGATTACATGGCACTTAACAGAGCAACAATACCAGATAAGTATCCAATCCCAGTGATTGATCAGCTCTTAGATGAATTGCATGATACAACGGTATTTTCTAAGCTTGATTTAAGGTCAGGTTATCACCAGATCAGGATGGTTGAAGAGGATATTCCTAAGACTGCGTTCCGCACCGTTGAAGGACATTATGAGTTCTTAGTGATGCCTTTTGGCCTCACTAATGCACCTGCAACATTCCAGTGTCTGATGAACAAGATCTTTAAACCTTTTCTCCGACAATTCGTGCTGGTATTCTTCGATGATATCTTGGTGTACAGTAAGAGTGTTGAGGAGCATGTGGAGCATCTTCGTTTGGTGCTACAAGTGCTACGAGAGCAGCAACTTTTTGCAAACCAAAAGAAATGTACTTTTGGTGTGGAGACAGTTGAATATCTTGGTTATATGATCTCAAAACAAGGAGTTGCTACGGATTCATCTAAGATCGAAGCTATGAAAGTATGGCCTTCTCCAAAGACGTGTAAACAGTTAAGAGGGTTTTTGGGATTAACAGGTTACTACAGGAACTTTATCAGAAACTATGGGGTGATAGCGAGACCTTTGACAACGTTGTTAAAGAAAGATCAATTTGGATGGGGAGCAGAGTCACAGAGATCGTTTGAAGAACTTAAACAAGCAATGATGAAGGCTCCTGTTTTGGCATTACCGGACTTCAAACAGACATTTGTAGTTGAGTCAGACGCTTCTGGATTTGGGTTGGGAGCAGTGTTAATGCAGAACAAGAGGCCAATTGCGTACTTCAGTCACGCGTTAACAGCACATGAACAGTTAAAACCGACTTATGAACGAGAACTTATGGCAATTGTCTTAGCGATTCGCAAATGGAAACACTATCTCATGGGACGCAAGTTTCATGTTCATACGGATCAGCGAAGTTTGAAGTACTTGTTGGAGCAAAAAGAGGTCAACTTGGAGTATCAAAAATGGCTGACAAAGTTATTGGGATTTGATTTCGAGATATTCTATAAACCAGGTTGTGAAAATAAGGCAGCAGATGGATTGTCAAGAAGTATGTCTATGTCATCTTTGCTGCTGTCATTGACTACTCCAGTGACGTTACAGTGGGAGGATTTGTATAATGAAATATTGGAGGATACAGGGATTCAAGGGGTTATTACTCAGCTCAAGGAGGGGACGTTAGTGACATCAAAGTATCAATTGATAGATGGCAAGTTGTGGTCTAAAAAGCGGTTGGTTATTCCGAAGGATTCTAAGTTCATTCCGTTGATATTACGTGAGACTCATGATAGCAAAATGGGTGGTCATTCAGGAGTGTTAAAAACTTTGAAGAGAGTGCAGTGTTCTTTCTTTTGGGAGGGAATGTATAACAAGATACAAGAGTATGTTGCAAGCTGTGTGATCTGTCAGACTCATAAACATTCAACACTGTCTCCAGCTGGATTACTACAACCATTACCAATACCGGATCAGGTTTGGAAGGATATTAACATGGATTTTATTGAAGGTTTACCAACATCCAATGGAGTGAACGTGATTTTAGTGGTTGTTGATCGGTTGAGCAAATTTGCCCACTTCATTGGGCTGAAACATCCTTTTACTTCAGCAGATGTGGCTCGGAGTTTTGTCAAAGAAGTGGTCAGGCTCCATGGTTATCCTAAGAGTATTGTTTCTGATCGAGACCGCTTGTTCTTAAGCTCTTTCTGGACAGAAGTATTTCGCTTGGCAGGAACACAATTGAAGTATAGTACAGCATTTCATCCTCAAACGGATGGGCAATCAGAGGTGCTGAATCGTTGTCTGGAAACTTATCTGAGGTGTTTCTCGTCTTCACACCCACGAACCTGGAGCAAGTATTTGGCTTGGGCGGAACTTTGGTATAACACTACGTATCACAAGTCCTTGCAGACTACTCCTTTTAAGGTTTTGTATGGACGGGATCCTCCTCCTTTACACCGTTTTGAGACAGGATCTACTAAAAATTTTGAGTTAGAGAAGTCATTGCGGGAGAGAGATTTGATGATAGAAGATTTAAAAAAGAACTTGATTCGAGCTCAAGATATTATGAAGTCTCAGGCTGATAAAGCGCGAAGGGATGTGGAGTTTGAGGTAGGATCAATGGTTTACTTGAAGTTAAGACCATACAGACAAAAATCAGTGGAGAAACGTTTTTATCAGAAGTTAGCAGCAAAGTTCTTTGGACCTTATAAGGTGTTGGAACGGGTTGGAAAAGTAGCTTACAAGTTGCAGCTTCCTGACGAGGCACGCATTCATCCGGTGTTTCACATATCTCAATTGAAACAAGCACTTGGACGACATGATCAGTGTGTAGAGTTACCTCCTGTGTGCTTGGGTGATGCGTTAATGGGCTTTGAACCAGAAGAGGTGTTGGACAAACGTTACTCTGCTACAGGGGATTTGGAGCTGTTGGTGAAGTGGTTAGAGAAGGGTGAGTTGGAGAATTCTTGGATGTTGTACAAAGAGTTCGTGGAGAGGTTTCCATATTACAAGCTTGAGGACAAGCTTAATTTCGTTGGGGGGAGTATTGATAGATATAAGAAGGCTTATGTTCGTAGAGGAAAGAAGAATAAAGAAGCGGGAGAGTTGGCTGACGTGCACTACAAGAAAACACGTTTCTAGCGACGACA
>JABAYD010062152.1:0-13567 GCA_014822095.1 Diplotaxis tenuifolia
TTACAGCTACAACCAAATTACATACAGTTACATTTTTACGGCTAAATTTTCAGAGGCACAGTCGAACCAATCACCCCCTATAACTCAAAACAGTAACTCAACAATAATCAATTATAACTCAAATGCAACTTCAAAATGTTAAAAGTAATTCATGATTGGTAATATTTTTGATTTTTATGCTCAACTCAAACTAAATCAAGTGTAATACATGTTACCAATCAAAGCCTTAAGCAACGACCAACACCAATTAAGTAATGGGAGGCAAATTCAATTACAACTTTGTACGGGGAAAGAAGCCATGTATGATAACACACAATACTGGGGTTGTCTAAATTCATTTCTGTATGACAGTCAGAACTGATGGCAGTATGAGGACAAACACTAAAAGATGCTTGGTGATATTTTTCAGTTCTGCAAGCTATGCACTTCCCATACGTGGGCTTCACAACTCAATTGGGCCACGTTGTTATGGTTGGTCTTTGTGAAATCTATTATTTATCTCACTCGTCGGTATTTTGCCCCTCTCGGAAGATGATTTGGTTATTACAGGCTCTACAGACAAAGAAATATTATGATAACAAGAGCACATCAACGGATATATACTAATACTAAAGCTCTGAAAATTCAATATCATTCATTTTGATTTGTTTAATGTTACTGTTTTCCCTTTCTTACTGTATTTTCCACCTTCTTTGAGCATTTAATACTTGCTTCAAGTAAAGTAATTCACAAAGCTGAGAATAGCAAAGAACAAATTGAAAAATTATACTGGAAGATAAAATATTGTCCAGAAGCCATCTAATGATCAATTTGAGTTATTATGTTCTCTTACGCAACAATGATGTCTGCGGCTACCGTAAATTAATAAACAACTAGGTAATAATCCGCGCTTAGCGCGAAATGTGATTATTAGTTTAACTATTTTAGTAAAAAGATATTAAATCTGTTTAATTTGAATACATGTTTGGTTTTAGGTTATTTTTTTTTGTTTTTAATCTCCTAAAATATAATTATCATTTAAATTAATATTTATTTTGGTTTGTTCGGTTAATGTTATTGATGTTTTTAATTTTTTCGGTGATAGCTAAAAATTACTAGTATTTGTTTGTTTTCATGTTATGAATTCTAGATAGTCATGATGTTAAACTAATGGTTTCATATTATATTTTTTAAACGAATAAAAGTTAAAGAAAAAAAAATTCTTAAGATAAATTACTTCACTAAAATTTGGTTGATAGTAAAAGAAAGTATTAAAAAATAATATTTCAACTTAGAAAAAATAGATATTTCAGTTGTGATGAATACTAAGTTATAAGGTGCTCACATCAAGGTGCACATGTTAATGTATGTAAAAATATATAAAAAAGGTTGATAAATATAAAAAGATATTGTTCATCAATATTAAATAATATTTTTGTTCAGAACAAAACATAAAATAAACTTTGTAAAATAAAATAGACCTAGACATTAATGAATTTTTTCATAGTAAGAAAATAAAATTGTATTCATAAATATGGGTGGACAGGGATCAAATATTCGAGTATTTAGAGACATTCGTGTCAATTCCATCTCTAGTCACCTGGATATTCTGTGATTCAGAAATCTGAATTTTTTTAGAATTTTAAAGAATATCAGAGTTGATCCGTAAATAAAAATAAAAAATTTTAAAATAAATAAAAATATAATAATAGTATTTTATTACAAAATAAACATTATTTTTAAAATTAAATTCTAATACCTAATATAATAAATTTAATACATAAAATATTTTAAAACTTATATAAACTACAATTTATAACATATGTATATATATTATTCTTTACATATATGTATATGTATATATATGCATCTAACATAACAAATTGGATATATCCGTTCATAAAACTATTGGTATATGTGATTTGCTTCCCTTTTCGGATATTAATTTTATTATTTGATTTGCTTCGTAGAATTACGGATATATAGATTTTTTGGTTCAAATCAAAATAGATAACGAAATGAATCTAAATTTATAAATATTTTTCCAATCTTTATCCATATACAATAAAAATTATATATATATATATATATATTAGTTTTCAGTTTGTAATCTGTTTTAAATCGACCCAAAAATCTTGAATTTTAATGGGTTGTGTATGTGAATTTTAAATTGAAAAAGAATTAATATATATAGTGTAAACTCATTTATGAATATAGTGTGAACGCGTCATCATATTTATTATCAAATATTTGTAACGATGCCACGTACCCGTGAATACATTTTTTAGAATGCTTCTCCTTTAATATATAAAAGATAATCGATATTTCGATTAGACCGTTGTCGACATTACAGAACAAAGTATATATTATCAGTTTCTGGGCTATAGGAATTTGAATTGCTTTTTGTAAGCAGCTTCTAACATGATGGATAGAAGAAGAAGAAAATTAGTATCATAGGATTCGATACACATACATAAAAATAACACAAACATATTTTATGAGCAAAAAAAAATCATTCTGATTCGATATATTTTGTTGAATTTTTTACTTTCTATGTTGGAATTGTGAAAGTCCATGTCCAATTTTTTATTTTCTAATTAGTACGATATTGTCCACTTTTAACTTAAAAGGCTAGTCCGGATGGATTTATTTTTGGGTTCCTTCCCAAAAGATCTCGTACTAACTAGAGTTGGACATCTCTTTATATATTATACTCTTCTTGTCTAATTTTCCAATGTGAGACTTAGATTGACATTTCACATTCTCTCTCTTAAGGACTACACTCATCTCATGTGTTTATTTTTTAGCGAATCATTTTGGCACCACCTTGTACCAACAATAGTAGGGTTTCTTTTGAGAATGTCTCTCCCACAACACCACATGTTCTATGATCTTCTAACTTGATCTGCCATATACCTCCTTTTCTACTCGAAGGATCCATTTCCATCTTGAAGGATATTTTGGTCTTCTTGCAGATATTCGTCAAACCGCTCTGATATCAATTGTTGGAATCGTGAAGGCATATGTTAAATTTTTTATTCTCCGATTAGTACGATATTGTCCACTTTGAGCTTAAGAGACTGATCCGCATGGATTTACTTTTGGGTTCATTCCCAAAAGACCTCGTATTAATTAAAGTGGAACATCTTTTTATATATTAGATTTTCTTTTTGTCTAATTCTTAAATGTGAGACTTAGATTGATATTTATGAGTTTTTAAATACATTTGGAGGTACAATGCACTTGACACACACATTTTGTATGTCTAGAGACTTTTTTTTTTTTTTTTTTGGGATCCAGTTCACTCTAGTGTTACCACTAGGCTATTCTGTCCCGGCTGTATGTCTAGAGACTATAACACCTTTGAACTAGATAATAAACCTCAGCTTCTCTTTCCTCCTCTCTACACTCTTTTTCGTTACAAAACCAATAAAACCAGACAAACTAAAGTATTACTAAGTGATAAAGTAAAGAGGGAGAAAAGTCATGAGAGAGTACGTGTTGGCATTGGACGATGCAGCCGGTAATGTTACTATCACCAGCAGTTCTCATTTATTACATCAAAGTCAAAAACTCATAAATAAACCCATCCCAACTCTCTCTCTTTGTTTTTTACTTGGTTCATCGCACATTCAAACGAAGTCAGAGCAAGTCAAGGGTGTTTTTTTAGAATGGCAGATAGAGAAATTCTTTATAAGATGAAGGTACTAATCTGATCTCGTTTATTGTTGGTTACCCTTTTCTTTTTTTGCCATGATTAGTTCTTTTATGTTTGGACTTTGGAATCACCTTCTTTGATATGTGTAAAGTTCTGGTTTTTATCTGATATTCATATTTCATTCAAAAAAAAAGTTATGATTTTTATCTGATCTATCACAAATTTCATGAGTTCTTTGCTTTTACTACTCATGGCTATGAAGGAATTTGATTAAATTCGACTTACCTATTAGCATATATTATGATTCTGTGCAAAGATTGTAGTTTTAGATTCCTCTGTTTTGTCATGATAGTGTGCTCTGTTTAAAGGTCAGAGTTTTATTTTCATGGTGAATCAGAAAGGTTATCATTTTGATTTCGTTTTAAATATCTGTGGGTAGAAAAAAGTGTGTATAGGAGAACAATGTGTATAGGAGAATCATAACTCAAGGGCAGTGATGTCTAAGAACGGCGATGCGCATCAGCTCTCGGTTGATCACGAACCAAGCAAGGAGTGGAAAGATATGAAGGAGCGAGGTGGCTTTGAATCAACATTCCATGGCATTTCCACGTGTAGATGGACAATTAGCGGTAGCTAGAGCGTTTGGTGATAAGAGCTTAAAGATACATTTGAGCTCAGAACCAAACATTACTCACCAGACAATTGATGAGCAGAATAAGTTTATTGTTTTTACGAACGATGGTATATGGGAGGCAAGCTTAGTGACTTGGTATCTTGTGCTTTGATGTTATAGCCCCTGTTTCTTTCTTACATGGTGACTCTTTTAAATGCAGGTGCTGTCGAACCAAGAAGTGGTTGATGTGATCAAGAGTGTCAAAGATCCACAAGCAGCAGGAAAGCACTTGATATAGGTAGTTATATCTAAGAAGAGCACGCCATCTCTTGTATCGTTGTAAAGTTCCATTAGTCTCATTTTTTTCTAAGAGCTTTTATTTATAAATTACAATCAAGTTTGCAATATAGAGATGTATTTAAAAAAAAAATGGATGGGTGGTGTTAGATAGCTGGCGCGTGGGTGACTATGCGTGGATGGTTAAGTTTCAACCGATGATGGGAGTAGACAGAGTCGGTGAGGTATTGTTCCGCGTGGACATGATCTTCTATAATTAGTGGGATGACTTCTGGTGATGTCTTGCTTAGTGAAGTGGGTGCAGATAAACCGTCCATAACCAATGGGTTGATTCATAAAACCACACTTATTAATGCAATAATGGAGGCTATGTCATGGTTATAATCTCACTGTTTCATACACCATCAGTTCATATAGCTACCATCCGAACATCACATGTCCGCACACCATCCATCCACACATCAACCGTCCATTCATCCTCCCGTCCACGCATGACTTGTCCACACATTATCCATCCACACAAAATGTTCATTAAAGATAAAATTGTCCAAAATATATTGTTGGCCCACAATAAAGTGTTTCACATGTAGAATGTGCCTATGAACGTAAAGAAAAGTCAAAAAGCGGCCCTTAATGTAATCAACTCTATTTTGTTTTGATATGAGTGATATTCGTTTCAATAAAAAAAATGAGTTGACATGATATCCAACAAAAATATAATCTATACTATTATCTCTAAAAAGTGATTAAAGTGAATGGTTAAAATCTTTAATAGTTTTAATGAACAATAAAATTTATTAATATATAATTAATCATTATTAAAAACAAATTCATAAACCTTAAAATATTTTATATTATTTAATCCAAACAATTATTTTATATAATATTTTTAATAAATAAAGATAAATTAATTTGATAATTATTATTATCTAAAACTAGTTGTAGTGAGTGTTTAGCAAAAATGCTAAACACTAAAAGAATGATGATCCAATACCTAATGCTAATAAAAAATTTAGATTGTTATTCAAGTAAGGAGTGCGAAAAAATATCCGTAAAATTTGATTTAGTTTGTTTGAATTCCATTTATCCATAACTCTAAAGAGCAAAGCAAATATGCAATATCCGTACAAAAAACAAATCACAAATACTTATATTTAAGAAAATGGATTTCCGTTCTGATTATTTATATACTTATATTCATTTATTAAAATGTATAAATATATATAATATAATTATAATATTTAGAGATAATTAGTATGTATAAGCACAAAATGACTATAATTGGCGATCTACCATGATAGTGGCAAAAATAATTTGATTCCAATTTTGTCCCTATAACTTATAATTTGATTCATGTGTATTGACAAAAATACTTTTGATTCCAATTTTGTCCCTATAGCCTATAATCTAACTCATGTGTATAGTTTATATAAGCCAACGAATCATGACTTTATCCAGCAAAATAAACCAATCGATCTGGTTCTTATATTTTTCTTGGAAGGCGCAGAGTTAAGCAAGTGAATCAAATTAGTAATTTGATTTGATATCCTTTAAAGAATAAAATATTTAAATTTTCACTATTAAAATTGTTAAGAACATAATAATAAAGTTTAATGTATTACATTGATAGATATCTGATCCAAATATAACTTATGTTTTCGTGAATTGTTTTTGAAAATTAACACCTAATATATATGTACAGTGTAAAACAAAATATTATATATATATATATATATATATATATATTGATATGTATATTTATTATATGTGTTACATGAGAAGTAATAGCTAATACCTATGTTAACAACTACTCTAGTTTTTAAATTATACATCAATTATTAACAACTTACATTAACGATTATCGCAAGTTAATATTGCTGTTTTACATGTTATTTTAAGTTTTAGTAACTTATCCATTACTGGATAAATAATACTTCATCTGTTTTAATATGATGCATATTTTAGTTTTTTTTTCACATATATAAAGAAACCATACAATAAATGTCTAATTGTTTGTGGTTATTTTTTTCCATAAATTTAAACCAATAAAAATTCAATAAATGCAATTAATTTTTTTAAAATTTACAATTAATTATTATTAGTTGATAAAATATGTATTAAAAATATGCAATAAATACATCTTTTTGAAACAAAATATTTGTCTAAAACATGTAACAATGTGAAACAAAGGGAGTATGTTAGATTAATAACTCATACTAAATTATAAAGATTATCATCATGTCATTGATTTGTTTAGCATGATATATATAACACTTAACTCGATAATCAAATAAGTATCTGAAGCATCAGTTATCCTTCTCCAGGGGTGGATCTACAGTGTTAGGTATGGGGGCACGTGCCCTCAACTACTTTATAAATATTTCTTAGTTATAGGTGAAAACTGTAAACTTCGATAGAGCAGTTGGTTAAATGCCCTTGCTAACGTCAAGATGTCTCGAGTTCGAAGCTCCCATTGTGTCCTTTTAAGTTTTTTTTTGCTTTATTAATAAGTATTATTGCGGCATTTTCGTACTTTTTAGTTTATTGTAAATATTATTCACTTTTTTTTTTCTTTGTTAGCAATGATTTTTTCTCATTTACCTTTTCATAGCTCTTTCTATTATATTTTCATATTTAGATCAATTTGTTTTGAAGCATATTTCCCTGTCTCGAGTTCGAAGCTCCCATTGTGTCCTTTTAATTCCTTTTTGCTGTATAATTAATGCGTTATTGACTTATTTCACACGTAAACCGTATTGTACTGTTCCTTACCTGTGTTATTGTGGCATTTTCGTACTTTTTAGTTTATTGTAAATATTATTCACTTTTTTTTTTGTTAGCAATGACTTTTTCTTATTTACCTTTTTATAGCTCTTTCTATTATATTTTCATATTTAGATCAATTTGTTTTGAAGCATATTTTCCTGTTTTAATAGTATATATTCACAATTGTTTGTGAATGAATAATACTAATTAATATTTTTTAAAATAAATAATTCATGTTAATTTAATACTTTATAATTTATAATTTCGTTTTAATATGATAACCATAAAGTTAATTAAATAGCATTTGTAAAAATATAATAATAAAAATTTTAAAAAACCCTTTTTATATTTGTAAAATAATATAATAATAAAAATTAGTGTAATATTTTTTTAACAGATTATACTGTAATTGTTATCTTTTGTTATTAACAGCTGATAATAATTATTAATATTTTTTATTAATTATTAAATTAATTTAGTATTATTATTAGTTATGTGCCCCCATCAAATTATTGGTCTCGCTCCGCTACTGTCCTTCTCCATTTCTTGTTTGCTACGGATGGTAGGAAAATCGAAGGCTAGTGTTTCTTCTTTGGCGGTGGAGGCGAGTTGGCTCTAGGGGTGAGACTTCGGCTTATCTTTTCTGAACCAGTGGAGCCGGTCAGATTCAGTGACCTTTTCTATTTTATAATATTTCTTCAAAATAGTCGTTTCTCTGTCACGTTCTCAGTCAGTTTGTCTATGGCCCTTAAGTTCGGTGTTTATCGGAGGTTCCATCAAATATAAATGTGGAGTTTTGTGGCACTTCCGACGAGCTCTTTCGGTGGATGCTCTTCTTTTTTCTTGTCTTCCAAACTTTAGTTTAAAATTTGAACCAACCCATTATGTTTAGCTTTTTTTTAGTTTAGTGTTTGTATTTTTTTTTCTTTCTTTTTCAGGTATTTTTTTTTAATTAACAAATTAAAATAAAATATTTAATTAGAATAAAATTTATATAGATAATAAACCATATATAAAAGAAACAAAGGGAAATGTCTTAGAACAACGTTAAAGAAGTTTTTATTACAAAATAGTGTCCCATATTCAAAATAACCAAATATATTTTTATTACACACATTTATTCTCATAAAGTTAATTTCCATATATTTAAGGGGTTTATTGAATGCGAAATTTAAAGTGATTTAATTTTTAATTAATTTTTAGATGATTGTAGATGGATTTGAAAAATTGTTGTGATTTTGTTCAACAACCCAAGAATATTATATAAAACTATGAGAAGATTTTATTTTTATAAGTAAGAACATTTTCTCAAACACTTAACACTCTAAAATCTCTAATTTAATTTTTATTTAATAACAATGAATTTCATAGTTTTTTTATGAACGACAAGTTTAGTAACACTAAATTTTAAAATATTTTTTAAACTCCAAATTTGAATAATAGTAGATTTATCGTTTTAATACAAATCAGTTCAAACTCCATTTTTCTTTCTTTCTTATCAACATAACAATATTCTATGAAAACTCTGCAAACCAAACTGGTAATTTCGTATCCATATGAACGAAAAAGACGTTTGCTTCATGGCATTGTGCGTCAGTGGTATATAGATAATCTCTGAGTGATTGAACTTCAAACTTTGATGTTCTTCAAACTTTGATGTTTGCGAAGGCCGGCAATTCCTTTGGTGCAAAAACCATTTTCACTAATTAAATACAATTCGTCATAAAGTAACATGGTACTAACATAAATTTTTCCCACTTTCCATTGCCCATATTTGAATATCTTCTTTTAGGGTTTAGAGTTTATTTTTAAAAAAGAAAGGTGGAGTTTAGAGTTTGTGATTTGTGATACTTATTTTAAAAACTAAATATTATAATCACTTGATTAGGGTTTAGATTTAAATAATATTTTTTTTAAATTAATTTTTTTTTTAATTTTGGAAAAGGTCAAAAATGTTGTAGAGTATTTTTGAAAAAAAAATGATTTTCACGTTTTTTTAATTTTGGTCTTTTTATTGCTTGTGTGTCTTTTTGGTTATAAAACATTATTTTGTTTTTTCTTTTAATAGAAATTTTCTTATTTTATTATTTAAAGATTTTTTACGTGCAGTTTTAATTAAATAGATATCTCACACTTGATAAAAAAAAAAGATATCGCACACATGTACATCTAACTCTATTAAAAGCTCTTATTAGTCTAAAACGCCACGTATGAAATGACAGAAGTTAGAAGTTGGGCTTTTGTTGGGATTTATTTGGGATGGATTAACCATTTGCCATGCTAAGACCCAATATCTTTTAGTTAGCTCTGATTATGCGGTGTGGTCTTTCCACTTCGTCTTCCTCTGGATTCCGTTATCATTTCTTCCTTTGTAATCAAGAACGTGTTTTAATTCTTTCTTCATTATTTTTCTCAGCGAGCTATCTTAGGGCTTCTCTGCAGAAGAGTAAAGTATCGATTTTTTTGATACTGTTCATCGCCGTCGCAAGCTTGATCTTCGTTTACGACATTGTTAATCACTTGATAAGACGATCTAATAATTGATTCGATTCAAAAAGGTGTTAGCTTTGTGCTAAGATCTTTGTGTTTTTTTTTTGCAGAATTGGTCGTACCCGTACTTGTGTAAGAAAGATGGGATTGTGCTGAGCTGTCTTCAGGTAAGTGTTTTAAAAAGGTTTGGAGTGTGTATAATCTTTTGAATGTTGTAACTTGAAAGTGTGTGTTTTGTAGGTAAAGGAGTCAGCTTCACGTTGGGGGAATCCTTTGTCTGGTAATGAACAGCGATGGCTTCAAAGGTTTGAAATCATCTGTGACGGTCCAGCAGCTGTTCTTATTCCTCATCTATGTTTCTTATGTTACTATTGGGTTTATGATTGTTAAGGGTTTGCTTTTATCTATAGAAAGTATGATCTTTTGGGTAAGATTTGCAGAAAAAGGTGAGAAAGTTCGGTTTTTTTATGACAACTGATCAGTATGATGATTATTTGTGATTATTTGGCTTTTTGATTATTTTTGTATGTTTGATCAATGGACCACAGATAGATGAGAACGTGGCCAGAGAGATTATCAATCACATATCACTTAAGCATCCTAATATTATTCGCTTCAAGGAGGTAAGTGTAGTTTTTTTTTGGATTTTTTTTGTGTTAGCTAAGAGGTGTTTTGGGAGCTTAGTTTGATTATGTTGCAGGTGATTCTGACACCTACTCATCTTTCCATTGTGATGGAGTATGCTTCTGGAGGAGAGCTCTTTGATCGAATCTGCACTGCTGGTAGATTCAGTGAAGTTGAGGTGAATTTCTCTTTAATAAAGTCTTGAACTTTGATATCTCTGTTCTTCAATATTTATTTTTAACTTTTATATATTTGTTTATGATCTTTATCTCTTTTAGGCTAGGTACTTCTTTCAACAGCTGATTTGTGGTGTCGACTACTGCCACTCCTTGGTATGTATACTTATTAACTGGGTTTCAATTCTGTGATAGTTTATATTTATCTTATTGTGAATCATTTAGAATCTTAGTTGCCACTTTTGATGCTTTGTGTCTTTGTGCTGTGGGTGATGCTATGTGTTTAGAATTTGTATCACCTTTGTTGCATAATATGTACGGCATCTCTTCTCTTTTCTTCTGTGCAGCAAATATGCCACAGAGATTTGAAGCTTGAGAACACATTGCTTGATAGTAGCCCTGCTCCACTTTTGAAAATTTGTGACTTTGGTTACTCTAAAATGTCTACCCAATTATTTTCCTTGTTTCTTTTCTCAGTGATCTCAGTCCTCAATCCATTACAGATGATCATTATCTATCAATCCATTAGATCTTTGTTCAAGGGAGCCATTTGCTTGAGCTGGCCTCCTAAGATAATGCAGGTGCACCATATATAGTCTCTTATTACCTCATTAGAAAATCTATTTTGTATACACTGCATTTGATTACTTAAGATTGTCGTAAATCCTTTATGCTATGTATTCTGAGTTTATTCTGAGTTTTTTATTCAAGAAATTCTGAGTTTGGAATACGAGAAATTTAGTGGTGATGAAGAGAGAAGTTGAGTACGTTAGGCAAAGGGGAAGGGAATATGCAGATGGTACCTTTGGCCTGATAAATTGTTGTACCAGAGTATGCAGACACCTTGGCTCAGATATTGTTGTAATGAACCACCAAGTAGTGTAATTTGAACAAGCAGTTATTGAACGAGACAGCAAGAGTTCGACACTCAAAATGTGTGAGCTCCCATTTTTTGTATATACGATAACATAAGAAGTAAAAGTGAGTGAACGTGAAGGAAAATTTCGTATGACTTCTACGACAGTGACTTTTTTTTTTCCTCACAAACCAAAGCGAACATGTTTTTTTTTTAAACTATTGATTTGGAATTACAAAAAGCTCCACTAAAATCCACCAAAGAATTCAAAATATTTTACAACTAAAACCATTAAAATCTACTGTACAATTTTAAGAGTACAATGAAATCCATTAAAATACTTCTTTTTACAATCACATTAAAATACATTGAATTCCCGATCCAATTCACGGGAATGTGGGTGTTTGATTTAACTTTAAATTACTCATAAACCACTGATTTTTTTAATCTTTTTATGTTTTGTAATTAACATATATAGAGTAGAATATATTATTTTATATATAAATATTTAATAATAATATTTTTATTTGTACATAATATTATATGAGAAATTTAATAACTTGATGGAATTTGATGTAATTGTATATTAATATAAACTTTTTACATTAGTTTTCTATGAATTATCATTAATTTTATGATGTTTTGTTTTCCTGAAACTTGAACTCTTGAAATTTTATACTTGACTAACATAATACTATTTAAAAATTATTTTAATTGTACTTTTCATATATTAAATGTTATTTTTGTTAATTTATTTTAAAATAAAAGAACATACTAAAATTAACTTTTTGCATTATTTTTCTATGAATTATCTTTAATTTTATGATTTTTTTGTTTTCTTGAAAGTTGAACTCTCGAAATTTTATATTTGACTAAAATAAATAAGCTAATACTATATTTAAAAATTATTTTATATATTTTCAGTTTGTGTTTTTATTTTCACCACAAAGAAAAAAAAACACTGTGGTTAATTAATTTAAATTGATTTTAAATCAAGGACGTAATCTGTAAATAAAAAGAAATATATAAAAGAAAATATTGAATTTATTGTAAGTGCAATGGCTAAATACGTAAATACAAAAAAAATATTTAATCTGCTATCCATGTTTCCAAACAATTCTTATTTATCATACTATCCTTATTTCCAAACAATTCTTATTTATCATACTATCCCTATTTCCAGACAATATCAAAATGTACTTCACTTTTGAGGGAGAAGTTGTGTAAGAGATTTCTACGAAAGCCTTCACTTCCTATGTGCTTTTCATTTAATCTGCTATCCATGTTTCCAAACAATTCTTATTTATCATACTATCCTTAATTCCAAACAGTACCAAAAGATACTTCACTTTTAATAATATAGATTCACATAAACCCGTGATTTTGTGGAGTATGTTTCAGCAGAGATATGCTTACGACTTCAAAAGGAAAAGCATAAAGGAACTGAAGGCTTTTGTAGAGATCTCTTAAACACTTCTCCCAAACATTTAGTTTCTTCGAGGAAAGCTTATTGTTTTTTTTTGTTAAAGAGGAAAGCTTATTGTTTCTCCTCGATTCATCGCTTGCAGAACACATTACTTCATCTATTCCTTTTCCTCCTACGATTTTTGTTTTGTTTTTTGGTATCATACATTTTAACTTACAAAATTGCTTCCTTTTGTCTTTTAGTAGGCTCAGAAGAAGCACAAGTATGATGGTGTGAAATCAAAGAGATCATAAAAAGAAAGAAGGAGGAAAATCGAAAGAAGACAAGGAGAAGTCAGAGAAAGAACTTTTGATACAAGGGAAGTTGGCTTAAAGAGCATATATTTTATTATTTATAATGAAAACCATACAAAATTTTTTTTTATTACTACATTTTTTTTAATACCCAGCGTGCCCTTTTGTTACGTTGTAACAAAAATGTAATTACACGAATGCCATTACTTTTTTCCGCCATGTATGCAAAAAACTCAGCTCCACGTCAGAAAGAGCCTCAAACTCAGTCGTAATGCGAAACGAAATACGTTACGACAGAGTTATAGTTACGATTTGGCTGACTTAAAGAACGAGACTGACTTATGAGATACACATTGAGTTATGTTCATAACTCAGTCTAACGTTAAGGC
>JABAYD010062153.1:0-16531 GCA_014822095.1 Diplotaxis tenuifolia
CTCATCAAAATATTTTTTTACAAAATTTATAAATTATTTTTAAGATTCAGTCGTCCAGACAACTAATATTTCAGTCGTCCAGACGACTGAAAACTAGCTCAGTCTGACTCAGACAACTTACTGGGGCTATATTCTGTTTTTTTGTTTGGTCACAAAAGACTATGTTGTAATTTCATAACATTTTTTGGTTAGATTTGCATTTGATTCAAATTTGGATCTAGTATTTGAATTAAAATCAAGTTGTGGGTTAGTTTTAGCAAAAATCTCTATTTAGAACTACAATAGAAAATATTGTTTTTTTTTAAATACAACTCAGAAGAACTGAAAATGAACCAATAAAACTTACAATTCAGAATCCTCTTCAAATCTTTAATTTTGGTTTCCACGTTTTAAGTTTTGGATCCCAAACAAAGTTACGCATGGTTGGAAACTTGAGATTTTCTGCTTCAAGATATATATATAACTTAATTCTCCATCCAAACCATAAACTTGGATTTATCTTTTTCATCAAGGAGATTGACATAAGCTCCCTCTCTAAATGTCGTTATATCGTTATAACTTTTGGAATCTCTGAAATATATTTAACCAAACTGTTTTATAGATTTTTTGGAGATATAAAACCGAAGTAATCTATAAAATACTAATACTATCAAAAAGACACATATATACTTTGTAGAAGAAAAACTCGGATGTGAAATAAACCGCCAAAAACGACTAAAAACCTGCTAAACCGGTGACTCGGTCAATTAAAGAAACCGGTTCAACAAAAATGTTCATCGATTCCAGATTCTTAGTGTCTCGTTTAAAATATTGAAATTACAAAATTTATAATAATTTTATCTTTTTTTTTTAAATCAAAAAACAGATTCATACAAACTCTACAAACCAAACTGGTAGCTCAGTATCCATGTGAACAACAAAAGACGATTGACTTCTTGCACGTCGTGCTAGACGATCCGCCTGTAAATTCAATGTTCGTGGTACATAGATTATTGTCGAGCTAGTGAAACTCTCCCGAAGCTTCTTGATATCTTGGATATAATTTGCCAATTCTCTGGTTTCGAAACCATCTTCACCAATTGAGAACAATATGTTGCAAACGTCACCTGATATTACCGTAAATTCCTCATACTCCCCATCGCACAAATGAGTGCTTTCACCTCCGAGTAAAGAGGTGATAGGCTGGCTCGAACATTACGTGCGCCCATAAGTTCTACAAAGCCTTCCAGAGTATTATAATAATTTTATCAAAATCACATTATTTGAATATTTATTAAAAATTAGATTTTATTATTTTTGAATCCTCACAATGATATAAATCACGAATGTTTGTAAGAGCTGGCAATTTTCTTTTAATATGAACTTTTAACAGTGATTTAGGCAGAGATAACGATGGGGGAAGGGGGAAGGGGGAAGGGGAAGGGGAAGGGGAAGGGGAAGTTGCATATTTTTTCCTCTACCCACCCACCCAAAGCTTTTACCATCATTTCACTGTAATGCTGATGCAAAGTATCAAAGAATATGCAACATTTTAGTTACACAATCAAGTATTCATATCCAAAACTACAATATAAACGGAAATCTAGATTTCAAATACGCGTAAAACTACAATATGAATCTATGTTTGATTTAAATGGAAAAAAATATTGCTGAAATCTTGGATAAGATATAATCGTAGTGGTAGGATCTGTAATTTCTAATTTAAAAAGGATTATTTTCTTTTTACACTTCTATTTTAATAGTATAAATAAATGACTTTTTTAGGTCTTATTTGTTTTTAGTATCCTATTTCCTTTGAAATTTAAACTATAACTCGAACTTGACCCGCACCCCCGTGAGGATGTTTAATTTAACTTGTGCTCAACATAAAATTATAAACCGCTGACTTCAAAACAAAACTATAGAATTTTTTTTAATGTTTTGTAATTTACATATAGAGTAAAATATATTATTTTATAGTATAATATTTAATAATTTTTTTATTTATACATAATATTATATTAGAAATTTTATAACTTGATGCAATTTGAAGTGATTGTACTATTCATATATTAACATGTTTTTAATTTATTTTAAAATGAGACAACAAATTAAAAAAAATATTTTTTGCATTAGTCATGAGTTATCATTAATTTTATGATTTTTTTAAATAAACTCTCAAAATTTTATATTTGACTAAATTAAATAAGATACAATTATATATTTAAAATTATTTTATATAATATGTACTATATATTTCAGTTTGTGTTTTTATTTTCACTACAAAGAAAGAAATACCATTGCAATTAATAATTTAAATTAATTTTAAATATAATGGCAGGATATGTTAATAAGAAGAAATATAAAAAGAAAATATTTACTATTGTAAATACAAAGATTAAATGTGTACATAAAATGAATTACTTAATCTGCTATCCATGTTTCTAAATAATTTTTATTTATTTTATTATTCTTATTTCCAAACAGTACCAGACGTTACTTTAGTTTTAATAATATATATAGATTAATAAAAATAATTATTCAAAAAAAAATCAGTAAGGTAATTATTGACTAACAAACACTATTTTCCTTATATAACTATATCTGAACTGATTATTTATTTAAACTATACACAAAAATTTATTAAAAGGACTCATTCCTTTAGTTAATGATTATGTTATTTACAATTAGTTAATTCACCTCTGCCAATTAAAGTAACCGCCGAAGTTACAACTAATGTTATGTACTTAATTTTGCATGAGAATATATTTGGTGTTTTAGTATATGTATAAACATTAAAAAACGCTCTGGAGAAAGGCGATGACGCCAGCAATCTAGGGTTCGATGGGATTGCAACGATGGGATTCTGGGATACACGGGATTGTTTGGATTGGAAATGAGTGGTATCATGGTTCAGATCATGTATTCTAGAGTCGAAGATTTCTAATCAGATCCGGATTCGATAAAGTAAAAGGAAGCACGGGGATTCGGGGTTTAAACATCAGAGCAATGGATCTCTGTGATATTTTGGTCCTCATTAAGACGGAATCTCAGATTGGTGGAGGTATCTTCTCTTTTCACTCTAGATTGAGATTTGGGGATTTTATTTTGGATGGTATAAAAGGCAATTCGGAAGCCCGTAATATGGTAGATTGGATGCTAGGGATATGTGGAAGATTCGATTCAGAATATTCAATGAGAGTATATAGGAAAGCTGAGGGGGATTTGGGGATCGTAAAGATCAATCAACAAAGATATGCGTTTAATAGGAGAGTATTAGAAGGGGAAGAGAGAGTTCAAAGGTTTCAGTATAAAAGGAGTGTGGTGGCTTCTCTTTGGTGCAACACTTCATTAGCTTCCTATTACCTTTATAGCAAAGGAAAGGATTGTTTGTTTATTTTGCTTTCAATGATGCAGAGTCAGCTGGTTGGGAAATCTGGAGAAGAGAGGAATGGGAGGTGACAAGGAAAAGATTGAGGATCTCAGTGCCTCATTTTTATAACTCGGACCTCATTAAGGCCTACTCCAAGACTTTAATTGGTAGGTGCATGAATTCAAAGAAGCAAGACATGAAGGCACTGCTTACAAATCTCCAAAGATATGGAAACTTGAGGATCGTATGGTGGGATCGGACCTGGGATTTGGTAAATTCCAATTTGATTTTCAAAGTGATGAAGACATTGAAGCGGTTCTTCAGTTGCAGCCATTTCACTTTGACTATTGGATGGTATCTCTGGCTCGATGGAAACCAAGACAAAGTCAAAGTTTCCCGTCAGAAATCACCTTTTGGGTTAACATAGTGGGTGTTCTAGTAGAGTATAGGACGGAAGCCACTTTCGAGAGTATTGGGAATGCCATTGGGAGAAAAGTTGCAGTGGATCTGGATCGCAAGAGGGTTCAAGTGGTGGTAGATGGTTTTAAAGAGATACACTTTGAAACTACAGCGCATTTCAAGGGTGGCGAGTTCTATGAGGAGGAATCTCCAGTGTTACTAAGGTGTCCTGCCCAATTTGTTTCAGTCTCTGCCACAAAAAGACCAAATGCCCACTAGATAAAAAGAACACGAGGAAGAGTTCTGACAGAAAGTGGGAAGAAAGAAATTGAGGTAATGGAAGATTTGAAGGATGGATGCATTATGATCGTGCTAGGAGCTATAAAGGGGTGGTTATTAATGGAAATGGCGGACAACAAAATAAGGAAAGAGAAAGCCGAGATTATTATGGAAATGGCAAAGGAAAGATGGATGAGGTGCCTGAATATAAATGGAGGAAGGTGGCTTAGAGGGGGAACAAGAGAGCTCCTACTTATCGTGGTAACAAAGGAGAGGAGGATGGGTCAAGATATCGATCTAGTATAAGGGAAGAGGCACGTATGGGGGATCAAAAGAGCTCTCGAAGGGCCGTAGAGCCATCTGGTAATGTGGCTGAACGTTCTCAGACGGAATCTAATGGGGAAGATAAAGAGGAGGGGCAACTAAGAGAGGAGACAGAGAAACGCCAATTGGTACCATCTCAGAAATTTCAAGAACTCTCTAACACTCAGGCGTCTGGTAGAGATGTTATATCTGATCCTGTGGAGGAGAAAGAAGGAGTAGAATTGGTCAAGGGTTTGATGGAGGAGCAAAACAATTGGAGCGGTGAAGAAGAGATGGATATGGATAAGATTCTTGCCTCCATGAACATGGGATAGACATTGACGCATCTAATGATCTTCAGGATTTTGATGAAGAGGAAACATAGGAGGGGGTAGGAGATTACGAGATGGGAGATGGAGTTGTTGTTAGCAGAGCCAAAAGAGGTGCTTGAAGAGGACGGCCAAGAATCAAGGAGCAAGGAAGAAGCTGTTCAAATCGGCACTAAGTGTAGCAGGGAGCTCTAAGATGAGAACAGCGGTAACCGCAACTCGACCAGGAGACACCTCTAAACAAGCGGAGAGTAAGGGCACTGCAATCCTGAAAGCCGGTTCGAAGAAGATATAATGTGTATGGATCAAGTTACAATCCTACGAATATAACACTTGTAGGTTAAATGTTATGGTTCCAAGTTTTTCTTTGTTGCAATAAGCTCTATGAGTATTAGTTTTATTGGTTCTCTTATGGTCTTAGTGACCCGAGGTTTTCTTTGTCTCTCAAGTTTGGTTATTATGTGTTATGAAAAGTGTCTTACATGGAATAATAATGTAATTTGATATTACTGGTACTGATGTGGATTGGTATTGCTGTTGAAGTTTCTTTCTTTTATTGGATCCAAGTTATTAGTTGATAGCTGGTGGGAATGTAGTACTATAAGTGATACCATGGACTTCTGCACGAGAGATAGAGAGAAATGGTGTTACAATATTGAGATATTGGTGAGAGGGGGGCAATAATGGCAGTGGTGGGTATCCTCAAACCAATCACTGACCATGAATTGGACAAGAAGACATCTTAACTGGTATAAGGAAAATTATGGAAATGCAAATTTGACACTAAGGTACAACAACATTAGGAATACGCTGGGGAACAGAAGGTTGAGGACACAATCGGGGTATATGGGTTTAGAGACTTTGATACTATGCATAAGGAAGAGAACATGGTTGGGTAGGTCTGAAACACAATGCAAAACAGAATCATTGTGAGATGGTAACACTCGATGTGAGAAATCGTTTTGGACAAAAATTTTTGAATTTGATTGGAGCACCCGACATGAACTTTCCCATTCACCAACAGTATCACCATAATCTGGTGGGAGGAGTAAATGGGAGTACGAGACTTATAAATTGTGGTCATTGTTTAGTTTTCATATGGTGGGAAAAATGGTTTGGGAGTGGACAACGGAAGACAACATGGATCACCCGAAATCGAAACGTTATGGAGTTGGAATGGTTCATAGGTGATCATGGGTTCTCTTCAAGGCCGTCTAACAGTTCAGTACAATATGATTCTTTTTAATGAGAATTCTTAGTTGGAACTGTAGAGGTATGGGAAGTAAGTGGACTATTAGCTATCCTCGAGAAATATGGCATAAACATAAACCCGACTTTTTATGTCTTTCAGATTCAAAGCAAGAACTGAAGTTTGTACAAGGGTTTCATTACACTTTGGATACGATAACTTGGTTACGGTCGATCCCGTTGGAAGAAGTGGAGGACTTGCTCTTTTTATAACAATGAATATCAAGTAAAGATTCTCTATTCGAGTAACCGAATGATTGATGTGGAAGCAGTGACTTTGGGGAAAAATGTCTTTCTCACTTTTGTATATGCGGTTCCGGTACAGAGACTAAGGGAAAATTATGGGAATGATTGACGTGATATGGTTTAGCGAGATCGAAACTCTTATTTATAATTGGAGATTTGAGTGATATTACGGAAAATCACGTAAAAGATGGGGGAGCACTAAGAGGTCCAGATACTTTTGTTCCTTTCAACAACATGATCAGAAATAGTGGTTTAATTGAGTTCTCGGCTCGAGGAAATAAGATGTCTTGGTAAGGACGTCGAGGGAAAGAGAAAGATGCGGTGAATAATTAGATGTCGATTAGATCGGGTACTAGCAAATGAAGAGTGGCACGCCATCTACTCATGTTCCGGTACAGAATATTTGGGGATGGTAGCGTCCGATCATCAACAGTTGTAGCCTACTTGGAGGATAGAATTCATAAAAGAAGGGGGCAATTTAGGTATGATAAGAGGTGGATTGGACAGGAGTGACTCATGGAGTCTACTGCTCTTGGATGGACAGAAGAGACAGAGCGTCAGGGAGTGGATGTGGTTAAAAAAATTAGTAATTGTCGGCACAAGATAGCGAAATGGCGAAAAACAACCCACTATATGGTAAGGAAAGAATCCAGGACCTTCAAAGTGCTCTCGAAGAGGTCCATATGGATAATACAAATCGAGGACATCTTGGAAGTATCTAGGAAATTACAGAATGCATGTAAGGATGAAGAAGATTACTGGCACCAAAAGAATCGGAATATGTAGTATTCCTCTGGGGATCGTAGACCAAATTTTATCATGATTTAACAAAGCAAAGCCGGGTGCGTAATAGAATCGTGGGACTCCATGATAAAGAAACTGAGTAACGGAGGATAATGGGGTGGAAAAGGTAGCGGTGGACTATTTTAAAGAATCATTTCCTACTACTTCCCCATATGAGTTTGATAATTTACTGGAGGAGGTTCCATCGAATATTATAGATCGAATGAACCAATTGTTATATATTAAAGGTTGCGACAGAGGAAGAGGTGAAACCGGCTTTATTTATGATGCATCCAGAAAAGGTATCAGGACCAGATGGAATGACAGCGTGTTTCTTTCAGCATTCTTGGCATGAAATTAAACAGGATTAGAGGGTGAATAAGTTTTTGGTTACATGAGCACTGGATTCTAGTTTAAACATTACTCATATTTTTATGATTCCTAAGACAGAGAGACCCATGAGGATGACGGAACTTCGATTGATAAGCATGTGTAATGTTGGATGTAAGATTATTTCAAAGGTTTTATGTAAGCGGTTAAAAAAGTGTTTACTCAGTCTCATTTCGGAAACACAATCGGCGTTTGTGGCAGGGCGGTTAATTTCGGAAAACATTCTTATTGTGCAGGAGATGTTTCATGGTTTAAGAACTAATAAATATTGCCAAGGAAAATTCATGGCGATTTAAACAGATATGAGCAAAACATATGATGGGGTGGAATGAGATTTTATTCAGGCTCTACTCCACAAAATTGGTTTTGATTCACATTGGGTAAAGTCTATGATAGAATGTATATCGGGTATTAATAAATGGCCAACCACGTGGAGTCATTACTCCACACATAGCCTTAAGACAAGGGAATCCATTGTTTTCTTATTTATTTATTATGTGCACTGAAGCCTTAATAACAAACATTAAAAAAGCAGAGAGACAAAAACATTTATCGGGGATGAAGGTTGCTACAGCGTGCCCAGCGATTTTTTACATGTTGTTTGCGGACGATAGTCTTTTCTTTTGCAAGGCGCAAACAGATAAACACCAAACTATTCTCAAGATTTTAAAGGAATATGAGGCGGTTTCGGGTCAATTAATCAATTTCCAAAAGTGCTCAATTCAATTTGGGCGTATGATAGGGAAAGAAAATAGACAAGAATTACGGGATATCCTAGGGATTCAGAATATAGGAGGCATGGGTTCGTATCTTGAGCTACCACAGAGTCTGAGCGGATTAAAAGTACATGTGTTTGGATTTGTGCAGGATATACTAAATAATAGAGTCAATGGGTAGACTTTCCGGTTTTTCGCGAATGGAGGAAAAAAGTGATTATCAAATCAGTAGTCATAGCCTTGCCAAATCATGTGATGTTCTGCTATCAGCTACTTAAGGCGACCACAAAAAAATTAACGAGTGCAGTAGCACAATTTTGGTGAAGTCCCAGGAATGCACATAAAATTATGGGATAAGTTATGTTTAAAGAAAGAAGATGGAGGATTGGGTTTAAACACCTGGATGATTTTAATACGACTATGCTTGGGAAGCAATTATGGCGACTAATTGAGAAACCACACACATTTTTTTTCTCGTGTTTTCAAAGGTCGATACTACTGGAAGGCATCACCTCTTGAACCGATCAGATCATATTCCTCATTCTATGGCTGGAGAAGTATGATTTCTGCTAGATCTCTGGTTAGCAAAGGACTTATCAAAAGGGTGGGAACATGATCATCTATTTTTGTATGGAATGATCTATGGTTCCCAACCACTTGTCCGAGACTAGCAAATAAAAATCAACATAACATTTACCTGAAACTCACAGTGGACTCTCTCATCAATCCTACTACACGAAGTTGGAACATATAGGTTATCCGTGCACTAGTAGATCCTCATGATGCAAAAATCATAGAAAGTATACCGCTCATTCGGACTCAAATGGAGGATAGAGAGGGATGGCACTTTTCCAAAAATGGGAAATAATATATAGTCAAATTAGGATACCAGGTTGAACGGGTGTACCCGGACAAAGAAAAACCGCTTGAAACCCAATGACTCACAATTGATTTGTTAAAAGCTTTCTGCTGGAAGCTACGGGGGTCCTCCTAAGATGAAATATTTTCTTTGGCAGTTGATGTCTGGTTGTATTACGGTTAAGAAAAATCTGCAAATGAGAGGAATAAACGGAGAAATTTATTGCGACAGATGCGGATTTTCAGAAGAGACGATTAACGATGTGTTCTTTGAGTGCCCACCAGCACGCCAAGTTTGGGCACTATCAAAGATTCCGTCTAACCCATCAATTTTCCCTACAAATTCCCTCTTCAAAAATATGGATAATTTATTTTGGAGGTTTCAACCTAAACCGGCCGATCATCAATTTGCATGGATATTGTGGTACATTTGGAAAGGGCGGAATAGCAAGACCTTTAGTAATTTGGACGTTGATCCTACGGAATCACACAACATATGGAAGCAGAAAACCTATTTCTACAAATGGGGAGAAGCTCAAATGGAAGCAGCAAACGTTTTTCTATAATTACATCCATTAGATTGAGATTAGTATTTTAGTTATCCTCACCACTATGAATTGGCTTCTCCTATTGGTTAAGGATATTTTTTTAATTTAAGCATCCAAAAGAGTCATCACGAGAGGGAAAAATTATATGTTTGATGCTTTCCTAATTTTTATTCATAGCATTTATACTATCATAGCATTTATCTAATGCTGTTATATAATACGAAATTTTTTAAATCATCTACAATAGCAAATCAGTAAAACGAGCTATCGTAATGTGCTATGAATGTGAATTTTTTTTGTAGTGTTCTATACCACGTCGTTGGTGCTTTACAGATGGTTCATGGAAAGATAAGGAAGTGTTTTCTGGTCAAGGTTGGTATAGCACGCTTAAAGGTTTCGTTGGTTTGATGGGGGCCGGAAATGTTAGATCTAGCCTCTCCCATTTTAATTTTGAGGTAGAAGCACTTATTTGGGCAATGAAGAGTATGAGAAATTTGCGGCAGTATATAATGTAACTTTTGCAACAAATTGTTCATAATTGCTGAATATGGTTTTGGAACCGGCCGGCTTTTACAAATTATTTGGAGGATATCAAGAAGCTCAAGGAACACTTTCAAAGCTTAGAGATCATCTGTGTACCAAGAACGCTGAATTCGCGGGCAGACAGTTTATCATGTAATGCCAGAAAAAAATCATTCTTTGTCACATGGATACAGAGCTACCGGTTTGGTTTGCAGAGTTAATATGAGTCTGTATTTTAATGTAAAAATAGTATATGTATTAACATATTTCAATGGAATTTATAAAAAGAAGAAATACTTGTTCGATCTATCAATTTGTTTTTTTAACAACATTAATTTGTAAATTATAATGTGATATAACTACAATAATAAATAAGAAAAGTCATCTTTCCTTCCACGTCGTCGTTTTTTCCATGGAGATTTCCATGGTCTCAACAATAGATCAGATTTATCTATACTTTTTGATACTAAATATATTGTATCAAAATATAGAATTTAAATCTATATTTCTGAAGTTTTTCTTGTATTTTCATCATGTACCATTTTCAATTAATCTTGTAATTTTTTGGATCTCAAACACGTCGGCCGAGGCACCATCGAGCGCAAAAAAAAAAGAAACAACTATGCAATCAAAATTTGACCATTTCTTATCAAACTAACATCACATCACAGTGGATGTTTTTCACTATGGAGTGTTAGTATAGATAAACTATAAGCTATAGATAAGGCTTATCTTAATATTAGTCATTATCTTGTAAAGATCTATTCATATAAAAAGATCTATGTTTATCTATAGAGCTATGACTCTTGTATAACTATTTCGTACATTAACGTGAATAAGATCATCAGTTCCTAATCTCTCTACATGGTATCAGAGCACCTCTGATCGTAAAAACTCTCCTCTCTAAATTCTCTACAAACCCTAAATTTTCTTTCTTACTCTCTAAGTCAATACTATGGCTTCAGATACATCCTCTTCATCCTCTTCTGCCACCTCTGAGACTGCTACAATCTTCAATGTTGAAGATCCTAAACTCATGCTCATCTCTCTCAACATGAACAATATCACAAAACTTACGTCAAGTAATTTCATTACGTGGCATCTACAAGTTCGTGCATTACTTGAAGCACATGAACTCCAGTGCTTCATCTTTGAAGAAGATCAAACACCCCCTGAAACTATCTCCACCACTGAAAAACCAGAGGCACCAAACCCTAACTTTGCGGCTTGGAAACGACAAGAAAAATTTCTCTTCAGCTCACTGCTTGGTTCTCTAACAGTAGCAGTCCAACCCATTGTTGCAAGATCATCATCATCCCGTGAAGTGTGGAAACTCTACATCATACCTACGGAAAACCAACAAGAGGACACATCAAACAAATCAAACAACAACTCAAGAACATCTCCAAGGGTAACAAGTCCATCAATGAGTATATGCTATCAGTAATTGAAAAATCTGATCAATTAGCTCTTCTTGGTGCTCCTTATGACCATGAAGACTTGCTTGATATAATAACTGATGGTCTTGGAGAAGATTACAGAGCTATCACTGAGATGGTTAATGGAAGAGATACACCTATCTCCATCGATGAGCTACAAGAGAAGCTCGTTAACCGAGAAAACACTCTCAAATTGTCTTCTGCAAAAGACTCAGTTGTTCATGCAACAGCCAATGTGACTCAGACTCGTCCTCATAACAACAATTCGGCTCCACAAGGTGGTTACTCAAACCGAGGAGGGTTTCGACCACAGCGACCTTACTTGGGGAAGTGTCAAATCTGTGGCGTTCAAGGACACGGTGCTAAAAGTTGTCCACATTACCAACCTTAGTTCACTGGACAACATTATGGTCCCACATCCTACACACAACCACGACCTAGCAATCAATGGCCAGCAGATCCACACTTACCACTACCCACTCCTCAATGGCCACAGCAGGCGCATTGTACAACAACATCATCTCCTCATCCTGAATTTTCTCAATTGATTCTTGACAGTGGGGCATCTCATCACATTGCAAGCGACATCAACAATCTCTCGATGCACACTCCTTACAATGGTGGTGAGCATGTTATGATTGGGAATGGATCAAATCTACCAATCACGCACACTGGTTCTATATCTCTTCCTTCTAAATCTAGACAACTTCATCTCACTAATGTTCTATGTGTTCATGAGATAAAGAAAAACCTCATCTCCGCTAATAAACTCTGCAAGACTAATAATGTGATGATTCAACTTTGCCCATATGATTTTTAGGTGAAGGATATACTCACGAGGAAAACACTTCTCAACGGCAAGGCCAATGAGGGAGTGTATGAGTGGCCGATTTTCCAACTTCCAAACACTGCTCAAAACAACATCTCTGTTTTCTCTTGCAATAAAACTTGTTCAACGGATTGGCACTCTAGATTAGGCCATCCAAACTCTTCTACATTACGCTTTATGCTTTCTAAGTTTTCTCTTCCTATCTCTTCTTCTTTGTCTTCTCATTTGTTTTGCAACTCGTGTTCATCTAATAAAGTCATAAGTTACCGTTTTCTACATCATCCTTAAAGTCTACTTGCCCACTTGATATTCTTTTCTCTGATGTTTGGTCATCTCCAGTAATGTTAGTAGATGGTTACAAATACTATGTCATATTTGTTGATCATTTTACTAAATATACATGGTTGTATCCTCTCAAAACCAAATCTCAGGTCTCTCAGTTTTTTCCTGTTTTCAAAACAAAGATCACAACTCTCTACTCTGACAATGGAGGTGAGTTCTTGGCTCTTAAATCGTTTCTCTCAGTCCATGGAATCTCACACCACACATCACCACCTCACACACCGGAACACAACGGAATGACGGAACGGAAGCACCATCATATCGTGGAAACAGGCATATCTCTTCTCACACACGCCAACATTCCAACTAGTTACTGGACTTACTCGTTTGCTACTGCAGTCTACCTCATCAACCGGCTCACTACTCCAAATCTATCAAATTAGTCACCTTTTCAAGCTCTTTTTCATACTGAACCAAACTACAACAAACTGAGAAGCTTTGGCTGTCTCTGCTACCCATGGATACGACCGTATGGTCACAACAAGTTCAGTCCAAGATCAACTCCATGTGTCTTTGTCGGATACTCACTGACTCAAAGTGCCTATTTGTGTCTTGAAGTGTCAACATCGAGAGTATATGTTTCAAGACATGTGGACTTTATTGAATCGGTTTTCCCATTCTTCTCTCTTAACAAAAAGCTTTCTAAAATTTTTTCTGATTCTTCTTCTCAAAACTGCATATCATCTCATTCTCCTTCAGCTTCTATTGCTCTTGTTTTTAATTGGTCACTCTACTTTGATAAGTCTCCGTGTACTGATGCTTCACCTGCAGCTCCAATGTCTACATCCACATCACCAGTGTCACCAACTGCACAACAACAACAGTCTTCTCAACCTGCAACATCATCAAACTCAGAAGAAACTAGTTCTGTCTCAACGACGCCTACTTCTTCATCGTCATCAGGTTCTCAATCATCTGCAGAGCCTAACAATCACTCCATGATCACAAGAGCCAAGAACAATATACACAAGCCTAATCCTAAATACGGCTTAACTGCAATTCTTCAAGAAGTTGAGCCTGCCAATCATGTTCAAGCTCTTAAAGACGAAAGTGGAGAGGCTCTATAAGTGATGAGGTTGATGCATTCATACGCAATGACACCTTTGATCTAGTTGAACGATCACAAGCAAAGAACATAGTAGGCAATATGTGGCTGTTCCGGATAAAAAGAAATCCAAATGGTTCCATTCGTTGCTATAAATCAAGACTTGTTGCCAAAGGAAATCATCAAAGACCAGGCATTGATTTCTATGAGACATTCAGTCCAGTGGTGAAACATGCTACCATACATCTTGTCTTAGCAACAACAGTGGCTCATGGTTGGCCTCTTCTTCAGTTTGATGTGAACAATGCATTTTTACAAAGTTCTTTGGACGAAGAAGTATTCATGCAATATCCTCCTGGAATGATTGATAAAGACAAGCCACATCACGTATGGACACTCAAGAAGGTTGTGTATGGTTTAAAATAAGCTCCTAGAGCCTGGTATCAAGCACTAAAAGACTTTCTGCTCACAATTGGGTTTAAAAATTCTCTTGCAGATGCCTCCTTGTTCATCCTTCAGACGAAGTCCTTCTTTATCTACATCTTAATCTACGTGGATGACATTGTTATCACAGGGTCCAACTTGCAGGAATTGCACAAAGTTACCAGTAAACTTGCTGCACAATTCTCTCTCAAAGAGCTTGGTGACTTGTCTTATTTTCTTGGTATGGAAGCAACGAGGACAGAGAAGGGTCTTCATCTCACTCAAACAAAATACATTGTGGATATTCAACGTAGAGCTAAAATGGAGGACGCTAAACCGGTGGCCACACCAATGTCTTCATCTCAAGTGCTTACTCTCAACTCTGGTGATCCGTTAGATGATGCAACAGAATACAGAGTTATTGTTGGTAGTCTTCAATATTTAGGTCTCACCAATCCTGATATTGCTTTCACTATCAATCGGCTTTCTCAGTTTATGCACAGAAAAACATTAGTGCATTGGGAGGTAGCTAAGAGAGTGCTTCGATATCTTCTTGGCACTGCAGACAAGGGCATTTTCTTCTCAGCTAATACACCATTCAATCTACATGCATTCTCTGATGATGATTGGGCCGGAGATCATGACAACTACAACTCCACGTGTGCTTACATTGTCTATCTTGGGAAGCAACCGATCTCTTGGTCAGCTAAGAAACAGGGCGGTGTGGCTCGCTCGTCTATTGAGGCTGAGTATCGGGCCTTAACTGAAGCTGCAGCCGAATTAATGTGGGTTCAGAATGTTATGTCTGAGCTTGGTATCAAGACAAATGACACTCCAGCTTTGTACTGTGACAACATTGGTGCGACGTATCTCTCGGCCAGTCCTGTTTTTCATTTTAAAATGAAGCATCTTGCATTTGACTATCACTTTGTTCGTTAACAAGTGCATGCCAAGAAACTACGTGTTACACATATCAGCTCTGTGGATCAATTGGCTGATGCTCTAACTAAACCGTTGGCACGAACGCGGTTTGAAACATTGATATCCAAGATTGGATTTTGCAAGCGATGCCCATCTTGAGGGAGCATGTTAATATAGATAAACTATAAGCTATAGATAAGGCTTATCTTAATATTAGTCATTATCTTGTAAAGATCTATTCATATAAAGATCTATTTTTATCTATAGAGCTATGACTCTTGTATAAATACTTTGTACATTAACGTGAATAAGATCATCAATTCCTAATCTCTCTACATGGAGATAAAAAAATATCTGAATGAAATTTCCGTAATGATCCATTCTGACATCAATAAATTCCAGTAACCTGTTATGTATCAGATGTGATGCACATACAGTTTATGATGCTTCAACCCAACTCAAATTGCAATACTCAAAATTCCTATTGAGAGTCATCATCATTAAGACATCGTCCATCGCATGACTCACTATGGATACATTTAAGGAGAAAGACCATTATCTTGGCCATTGTCATCATCAATGATGACACTCTTTTTTACTTGATCAGAGAAAGGATTCGATCAATAGAAAAGAGAAAGCAATCACATCTTTGATCGCCACTAACCATTTTTTCTCTTACGTGTGATTCTCTTTGTAGGGTTTGATTGGTAAAATGAGTCATATTTGGTTAAGTTTGAAATACGGGTATAAATCATCAATGACCCAATCATGAATTGTTTTTTATTTTTTGAGCTAGGCTCTGATCGGTGATAGGTAGTATTAAGGTTGATATGCAGTATAATTTGTTATAATTTGCAGTAAAAATTATGTGGTAAAATCTGTCACTTTATGTGGTAAATTTACAGTAAAAATAAGAGTTATCAGTACTAGTAAAATTAATGACTGGTAAGTAATAATATAATTGATTGGTATCCTTTTGCTAATATGAATTATAGATTGGAGAAAAAAAACTCAATTAAAATTAAAATTAGTTAAAGATACATAAACATATGTATTATATGTATATGCGATAGAAAAGATCTCATATAAACATATAAATTTATGTATCTAATGTTAATTACCAAATATAATTAACAATTTATATTATAAAATTATTTTTCGAATACTTTAAATGGAAATAAGAATGTTTATGTAAAATTGACTAACAAATAAATACTTATATACAATTGCTGATAATATTTATTAACTAACCAAAAGGAAATATTGGCCAATTACCATATTTAACAAATTAAGTGAAGAATTTTTATTAACTAATTAGTGAAAAATATGACTATAAATATTTAATTACCAAAAGGTCTAATATTTAAAATTTAACTAAAGTGAGAATTTTTTCAAGAAAATCTGTGGCTAGCAAATAAATAGCTATATTAAATTTATTGAATATATTATATCAATTAATACTGTGAAATCAAGATTTGAGGACAATGATGCGTGTGTCATACAGAAGGAGGTCTGTGTTACACAACTTGCGTACTCAAGGTGTGAGTGTACAAGGCATG
>JABAYD010062176.1:0-18344 GCA_014822095.1 Diplotaxis tenuifolia
TAAAATAATATATATATAAAACATAACACAAAAATAGTAGTTTTGAATATACATGTTTATAAGTCGGGTACAAATCGGTTCTTATCGGGTTGGGTCTATTCGGGTCGGTTCTTTTCGGGTCCGGGTCTATTCTGGTCGGTTCTTTTCGGGTCCGGATCTATTCGGATAAAAGATTTTAGACCCAATAGGTACTTGTAAATTTTCGAATCGGGTTCGGATCGGGTACTTTCGGGTCGGTTTCGGTTCGGATCTTCGGGTCCGGGTAAAATGCCCAGACCTACTCTAAAGCCTAAGTCTGGATTAGTTAATCCACGGATATAAGCGTATAATTATCTTTTTAATAAAAATTAGTTTAGTCATTTTCCTCCTTAAAAGCTATTTTTTGTGAAAATAAATTAAAAGAGCTATCAAAGGAAATTTCTCCCATTATTATTTAACTCTATTATATATTTTATATCATTATTATTTTATAAATTAAATATTTAATACTCAAATATATATTGTCACTAATCACTCACCGCTTTTTTCTTAGAACCGTAATTGCATTGTATTACACTTTAATTATGCATGAACCGTAGCTGTTGTTTACCGCATTTAAATTCTTACCGATTTAATTACCAAATTTACTTCACCATTCGGATACTTAGTTTTAAAGTTTTATGGTATCGGTTTAATTTTAATAATGTATATTTGAATAAAATAGTAAGTAAAGTATTTTATTTTATTATTAAAGGCCACCCTTTGTAAATATGTGATAATTACATTGGTCCACTGGAAAAGAAACGACTTGGAAAAAGTACGAATCTGAAAAAAAATTATCTTTAAAACCTGTGGAGTAGATGGGAATGCAATAGTATTCACCACGTGCAATAAATATTATGAAAACAAAAACAATTAAAACAAATTGGCAATCGTTTTCTTCATGGGCCGCCGTGACAGGACCCCTGGCAGACGACAACACATCCGTTAATAAACCAACCTTTTTCTTTATCAAAATTATATGGCTGAAATATCATTGTTCTGTGTTCCCAAAACATGTGAAATGTGAATATATTGAAAAATCCTTGCGTTCACCCCAAATTAGTCAATAAAACAATATTAAAATTAAAAAAAAATATATATAAGAACATCACCAGCTAAACCCTAAATACTAAATCATAAACCCTATATCCTAAATATAAACTCTACATCTAAAACCTAATTTTTAATATAATATAGATTTTAATAACATTTTTACATTTTAGTTTTACTAGTATGAAGAAATTAAAATAATTATTTAATTATTTCTTTTATTTTTTTAACAAATTCTAATTTATATTTTAATATATAGTTAAGATTTATTATAAATTAAATTATTTATTAATGAATTTTAGTTAAAATACGTTCAAATAAGAAAAATAATTTACTAATTAATTCAGTAAATCAAATAATTTTCACTGAACGAATATATTTTATGATGATTATACATTAAAAATAATAATTTTAAAAAATGATTAGTCACTTTTACATCAAATTAAAGTACAACACGAAATTTTAGTTATTCAGGATATTGCCAGAAACGATCTAAAAATCAATTTTAAATGCGAAAGTATACCACAAATTAAATAAAATGCAAAAGTAACTCAAAATTTTAGTAAAATTACAATCATCCCATTCAATCAGAAAACATGTATGCATTTTTATGAATATAACCCCATGAAATCTTATGTGAGAAAACTTCCCAAGAAGTCTTATGTGAGAAGACTTATGTGAAAAGATTTCTCAAAAAACTTTCTCATGTAATAAATCTTAAAAATAATTTATAATTTTTATAAAAAAATGTTTTTATGAAGTAAAAACTGAAGTCATGTAATTATAAACATTTTCAAATGATGTAAATTTAGATTTACTAAAATCAAACTTTTTGTTCAACATAGATAAGTAAATAATGGTTGTTAGCCATGAATGTCTATGGTTTAAGGTTTGATAACATATGCTGTAGTTTATGTTTGTATTTTATAGTTAGATTTTAGAATCTTAATTTTTTAAAAGAAAAAATCCAATTAAACATGTATGTGTTTAGTTTTGTATATATGTTAAACACTTTATAAGTTTATCATATGTTTAATGAAACATTTGTTTCTGTTTAGTTATCTATTTAGTTTAAGGGTTTACGACTCTTCTAAAATGTAATGCATTAGAAGATCTACTGGGAATTCTTCTAGGACGAATAGTAAATTTAGGATTTACAATACCTCCTGGACAATCTTCTAATAGAAGACATATATGGAAGTCTTCTAAACTAACAATATTTAATCTAATTAGAATTTTTGTCTTCTTATATAGGGAAAAGTTAAGAATTCTCTTTCTTCTTCTCAAATGGTTGCAACAAAAGTATAAGTTTTCTCATTTTGAAGCTATCAAACCTCTCTCTAATCTCGGTTTAGTATTACATGGCTCTCATCTTCCACTCCTTTAAAAATAGATTTATAAATTTTGGATATGTATTTTTTATATGTTATATTTTAAAGAGTTATGGATTCAACCTAAAGTGGCTGTTTTTATTTATTATTTAAGCATAAAAATATTATTTAAGCATAAATTTGTTTTTAGGTTTTTTTATGTTTTGAAGCCATTTGAACGTTTTTTTATATGCGGGTTTTTAAGATCTAAATCAGACTTTGGAAAGATTTCCCAAAAAGACTTTTAACATATAATGCAATAGAAGACTTCTTGGGAAGTCTTCTCCCATGTCTCCTCTTTTATGCTCTGTCATCTTCTCCCAGGTCTTTGTCTGAACTACTGGAGGAGGAGGTCTCAAAGGTTGCTGCTGGATCTCGATGTCTTATCTTTCTTTATTTGGTATCTATCTTGTTGCTTAAATATCTTACCTTTTTCTTTATCTTATAAAGTAATTTGAGTTTACTAAAGATGGTGGAAGTTTTAGGTTTTAAGTTTTCGAAGACTTCCAGAAAGACTTCCTAGGAGACTTAATGCATGGAAAGTCTTCCAAAATATTCCAGGAAGTCTTCCAAATTATTTTGAAGTCTTTCTAATTCAGGAATACTTTAGAAAACTTCTGAATACTTTGCATGCATGAAGACTTATGATGTCATATTGTTTCAGTTGCAATAAAGAGGTATGAGTTGGATTCTTACTACTTAGATAAGCTATGCTAACAGATCGCCCAAAGTGGTACAAAGGGATGATGTTAAGTGGAGTTCAATATTATCTATGTCAACAAATGATCTCTAGCTTCATGTGTAAGTTTTGTTTAAGTTTTGTTTTGTAATTTGTATATGTACTCTTTTAGTTGTGGATTCTTTTATAATTTGAAGAAATGTTAATGAAAAGAATTTGGTAAATATACTTGTATATAATATTACTCGCCAAAAGTCCTTGATATTATTGAAGTTATTGATATAACATACCAAGAAACATTTTATTATTCTACCCATTCATAACAAAACACAATAACAAAAAAAATAGTCAAATTTACTAAAACTAAGAGAGGAGACTTAAGAAAACTTAGTAAAATTCACGAAAGATTAAACATTGCATAAGTTCAAACATATAACATTTTCACAAGAAGCCTTCTGGGAAGTCTTCCGAAACTTCTCATTTCTTGGAAGACTTCATGTAAATTAAGTGAGAAATTCCAATATAAGCGGAAAACTTAAATTTTAAGTGAAAACTGAAATTTTAAATCTCATGAAAGTTAAAAAGTATATCTTGTGATCTAAGAAGACACAGTAAACCACACAACTTGATATTTTTTGAAGTTACTTAACACTTTAAAAAAAAAGTAACATACAAGACTTCTTCACAAGTCTTCTCGAATTAGCTAAACATAAATTTTGTAATGTCATTATTATCACGAATTAAGTTATGTATTTTATTCAAAAGCCCCAATATTGACTAATTTACATGAATTAATAAAAAATATTAAAACTCGATTTAATATGAAAGAAAATGAAAATTTATTAAGATTAACGTAGAACACTTCCACATAAGACTTTTTAAGTAGTTTTTCATTTAGGTCATTTTTCAACTGTAAATTTACAAAGAAAGACTTATAGAGAATTCTACTTTACAATAGACTTCTTAACAAGTTTTCCTTTGTAAATACTGGCTTTATGTGTATTTGAAAAATATGCAAAAATGTTAGAAAAGACTTGTAGATATTTGACTTTTTCTTAGAATACTTACTCGAGAAGACTTTGGAGAAGACTTTCATGAACAGATGAAGTCTTCTCACTGTTGCAAGAAGTCTGCGTAAGTTCCTTTTGCAATTGACCATATTTAACTTTTTTAGAGAAGACTTCTATGAAAGTCTTCTGACAGAAGAATTCCGTAAAAATATTATTTTGTAACAATTTTTTTTACCAGAAACACGGGATAAAATTTTGAAAAGTCTTTCAGAGAAGTCTTGTAAATAGTATTAAATGTTTTACTTTTAATTGACAATTGCAAAACTTTGGAAAAACTAACATATTTATCTGAAAAAACTTCTAGAGAAGACTACTTTTTTTTGGTTAACAAAGAAAAGTTGGAAGACTTGTTTGTTAACATATGCATCCACCAAAGACTTCCCGAGAAGTCTTCTCGATGGAAATGACTTTTAGAGAAGTTTTATTCGCAAAACAGATCGGAAAAGTTACAAATGTCATTTTTCAGATCCAGTAGGCTTCATAGTTAGCTTCTCCCGGCACACATAAGTACTTAATCAAAGTTATTTACTCGTTCTTGATCAAAAATCATGAACTTGAGTAACTCTAATAAAAAAAATTTTAAGTTGGGATTTTGGAATGAAATGAGAGAGAAAATGAAAGAAATATAGTTTGTGTGTGTAAGAAACGAGGATATGGAGATATATATGTTGATTTTAGGTGCATTTAGAGCTTGAAATTAGTTGTTTCATGGTGGTTGGTGTATTGATGGCAAAGACAATATTGTAAATACTTGATGAAGATGAGGATGATGGAGTCAAACACACAATTTCAAAAAGAAAAGGAAAATAATTGTATATTTGGGAATAATTCCAACTTTTGGGGTGAATATGGCAAATGAAACTTCCAAAATAATCATGAATTATTTTTGCATTTGACTTCATATTTACAACTCCCGTAATTATTTATGATAGAATAATAATTATTTACAATATTTTTTTATTTATAGTTATGTTATTGATTTAAAATTTTACTAATGATAATACAAATAAGTTATTCTAATATTTTAAGAATCTTAACAAAAATGAAACTTCGTAAACGGAAATGTTCACGTTATAATAAGGTGAGATTCATGTCACATTTAATACTAAAACATGTCATCATTTTTCTTTCAAAATAAATTTGATGATGACACACGAAAGTCAATTCTCAAATAATGTTTAAGAGATTTTATTAATATTTTTAAATTTAGTCTAACCAGAATGAAAAAAATTAAAATAATTTGTTGAAAGGAAGTTTCTAGTAAAATGCATCAGAAGACTTTCCAGGAAATCTCCGATAAGACGTTTGAAAGTTTTCTGAGAAGTCTTACAAAGTCTGACTCAGATCTGAAAAAACTTGTATATCCACAAAGTTCAGATGACATCAAAACAGAGAAAAATTTCAAAAATACTTTTTATGCTTAAACAATAAATAAAACAATCATTTATTTATATTTGTGGGAACCAAAATTCATACGGTGGCTTTCTGTAATCAAAGAAAAGTCAAGAAATCCTAAATTTTCATGAGGTCTCGGATTCTCTGCGAGAGCCAACAACAAGTGACAAAATAAATATGGAAAATATGAAAAGATAACAAAATGAATTTATAGAAAAAAAAGATCTTATTTTGAATCCACGCAAGAGCATTACGATCATTACAAAAGAGTATAAAATCTTCAGCCACAAGAGTTGTCAGCGATCTACCTACTTTTAGTAACCTAAAACCTTAAACCTAATTGAGTCGCAGCTCGATAACAAACAAATGAAGAAGAAACAGAAAAGGTTTGGTTGATTGATTTTGGACTGAACCTTATGAAAGGCTCCCTATGCAGCCTTTTCGAGGATCAAGCCGAACGTAATTCCATTAAGATTTTGAAAAAAAAGATCAAACTGCATGTGCGATTTCGTCTAGTAATCGAGTTCCAGTCATAGAAACAAAACATGTCAATAATAATATCTAGAGTTTCTATATTCAGAGAGTTCTAGGAGTCTAAAAGAATCGCCCCCTTTGCTCCTCGATGTGGTTGCTTTTATATATGCCTCCATGGTCAGCCATCTTCCCCTTTTGCCTCTGATTCGAGTTTATCTCTTTGCGGAAATTTTATTTATCTTCTCGATCTTCATAATTATCTTGGAAACATGACATTTATCCTCTTTTCCATTTATCCTCTGCAGAAATCAAGTAAACTGTCATTTTAGTTTGGGCTCATTCTCATCTAAAATCAGAAGTGGACACTTCCTGCGTTTTAAACCTCTTTGGACCATTTTCCGTCTTAAACATTTTTACGATTTCTTTCGGAGAAATCGCCTTTCGCGTGATTAAACGATATTGATTCCGCAAAGTAGTAAAACCAATCGTATATTCCAGATAACGTATGGTGTCAAGTTGACCGTTATCTTTTTATACGATTGATTCGAATCCGTATGATTAAACAAGTCTTCGACAAATTTCTCGTAAAGTTTCACAGTAACTCCAATCAAGATGAAATAAGGGACAGCTAGATCAAGGCCCAAAAAAGGAAGGTAAGAATGGGTTAATCGGGAAATGTCTGGGTCGCCTGATGGCGAGTTCGACGAGGGTGTCCCAACTCGCTTAATGGCAAGTTGGAATTGGTTCATCTAACTTGCCACCAGGCGAGTTGGGCAATGTCAGTCCAACTCGCATGATGGCTAGTTGGATGTGTCAAGCGAGTTGGACTTTGTTGATCCAACTTGAGGTATTTGGCATTGTTGATGCAGTTTTCCGCATTGTTGATGCAGTCGTTGCTTGGGAGTTTTCTAATTAGGACTTTTCGAATATTACTTCGAGAAAATTTCCATAAGAGATGCAATGTTGGACGTTGATTGCAAAAACCTTCCGCAAGAACGTTTTTTCCTGTTTTTTATGTTTGGATAGCTCTTTCATTTCTTGTCCAAGATGAAATATAAAGTGTTTTGTTCTCTTATCCTTATTTGAATAGGCTCGGTTTATGTGGTGTAATTTTTTCAACATTTCCAAATCATATTTATCTAAGACATATTTCTTGGGTTTTTTTTGTTGTTGATTTTGCTAGGACCGATTTTGACTCCAACAGTTAGCTCGTAAGATTTAAGTTTTATACTTGGAGGTAGTGATAGTTGACAAAAATTCCTTTTATGAAAGTTGAAAGCGTGTACTCGCTCTTCTCTCTTGAGAAGAATTGGATATGATAAGATTGGGTTGTGCCTTATGAAGGCTGCCTACAAACCCTTTTGGAGGGATCATCCCTTTATTGTGTCGTGTAGAGATTACCAGGCATGTTTCTTCCGATTGCATTTTTTATTATCCCTTTGTTCCCTCGAGACTAGCCTTGTTGGCTGTTTTCTTTGACCAAGTGTGACCATATTTAATTTTACAGGATTGGCCGCGTGTGGCTTTGAATCCCCGCCGCTTTGCAACTTCTTTTTGATGAATTGTGTTTCTAGTTTTAAGAGCATGTTGTATTTGTGTGAATATATAGGGAAGAGTATGAGTTGTCATCTCATATGTAACTATTTGTGGATCGTTATATTCTCTGTTCATTTTAGATGAGAATGTTCAAAAAAAAATCTTTTTCGGAATTTCATGAACGTTGGAACATAAACAAAGAGACATATTTTGGGATCTCGTATCATTTCGATACCATGGCTAGAGATTTTAAAAATCAGTGTGCTGGGTTTAGGGCAAGACCTAGGTTTACTCTCAGTTTAAGGTTTAAATGACTAATCGGCTGTCGGGTTACTTGTCGTGATTTTAACCCGATTATGTATCGATTAAAGTCCATGATAGGTTATCGGCTTATATGACTTGTTTGGTAGGAAATCGAGCATCTCTCCAAAGAAAAATTTTAAGTCGTTTGGAAGTGCTGACACAAGTTTCAGAATTCTTTTATAGCGTTATTATCCTTGTGTCGGATGTCTGAAAGTTATTTTATGAGATAGCTTAGTATGTTTAACACGTTTAAGAGTTTGTTGTGATAAGCTACAAGATATTTTGTAGATATTATCATTTATGAGTCTTCACGAAGGATACGTGTTTGAGAGGGTGTTAGTGCGTATGACTGTTTGGTCTTCCAAGATGATGCTTTTATCGAGGAAGGTATTTTTTGTCTAAAACGGTTCATCAAGCGTCTGCGACGTCTCGCGATGCTGAACATGTTTCGTAGTGTTGCATGGGTTTAATCTTAACCCTGCGTCGGAGAAACATTTTGGTTTATTTGCGAATGTTCGCAGAAAAACTTTTGTTTCTATTTGGATGTCAAATTGTTTGATTCATGATAGAGGAATTAGGACCAAGCGGTCGTGTAGATTTGTCCCTGGGAAGGAGCTTTTTCCTTCACTATGATTTGTGAAGAGTTGGCCCTCCGAGATTTATTACATGTAATTTTAAGGATTTTTAATATGGATGGAGAAGCTTTGTCACAAGTTTTTCCTTACACCATGTTTTATGGGCAAAACCTTGCGGCGTAAAGTGAATTGTGGAATGTATTGAGCTTGGTCGATTGTTGACACGTTTAAGTTTTACATAAACCGTTTGGTTGTTACTACTGAGTTTTGATATTAAGAATTTATCATATGATTTCCGATTCTGGGTTATACATAATTATTTACATAATCGTCAATTGGCAATTTTAAACAAATTATGGATTGTCGTTTAGCTATCAATTAATCGGGTGGAGGGGTTGTTGCTCAAATTATTTGAATTGGCATGAAGGATGTGTTCAGCCGCATAAATGAGGACGTTGTTGGTCAATTATTAGACCATGGCATGTTCGTGTTAACATTAAGGTCATGCTAGTTTAGAATTTTCCTAAAGGGGATGTTGAATTCTGGTTCATCCCTTTAATGAAAGGCGTAACTGGCTGAGCTCCAAAGAGCATTTGTCAAGATTGATAGGCCACGTATGACCGACTTTTTCGTGTTAAGATGGCAATGTTGGTAGGAAACGATTTTTCACTTTAGGTTTCAGTTATATGATGAATGTTTCCTATAATGCTTCATTTAGTCGCATGAAAGTTGTTTCATTTTTTTCTATAAGAAAATTATCTTCAACTCTTCTTCATAAAACCTTTAATGTTTATTTCGAAATTTCCTTCGTATGATGTGATCAGATTATATGAAGGATTTTTCGTGTAAGTTTTACAAGAAGGGCTTCTCACAGGAGCAAATGGAGATTTTCTTCTCGCAGATCACTTGTGGTGCTCGCGTGTGAGGATTAGGTTCTTCTCATTCGCGTTTTTATATTGCGAAATCATTTTGCATGATACCAATATTGTTTTGTCATAGACTGTTTTAGTTATACAAAAGTAATGGTGACCGGTTTGATGAAGATAGTAAATAGACGTTATGTATTGAGATGTCAAAGTAGTGATGTTTTCGTAGATTTATGAGAAACGTTTCCGCTTTGATTTTGTTATTTGATTAAAATTTCTTGGAGTCACTCATGGAGTTTTACCGAAATTTATCTTGTTGCGATCTATTTGCAGAACGTTTTCGTAGGGTTTTCGTAGGAACTCTCAAGACATATCTGTTTCTCGAGCTGAACGAATCGGTTAACACACGGTAGGTCTAGTCAGCGAGCTGGGAGAAAGTGTTCCCTTTTTTGTGCTTGCTGCTATTTGTGTTCTCAATTTTCTTTTGTTGCAAATGTTTTTGATGCTTTTTCGTGACTCACTTCGTTCAACGGAAACTAAGGGGAATGCTTCGATGCTTGACTATTTCTCGTATATATTTTTGACTCCTACGAAACGTTTTTAATTAATTCAAAATGGTCTTCGAGACTTCGGCTAGCGTCGGGTTTCAGTCTGATTTTTTTTTTATGCTTTAATACATGATTGTGACAGTAGATGCTGTATAGTCCTCGAGATTATGTTCATTGGATACGTTGCTAGCGTTTAGACGAATCGTAAATTGTCTTTTGCCTTAGGAAAGATTTTGATTAGGCATCACATTTTCTAAATGTTTTTCCGCTTACTGATGTGCGAGTTAGCTTTATCGAAAGCATTTTCTTGATGCTGAGACAAAAAAAAATTTGAAGTATGGGAGTATACGAGTATAGATAGTATAAGTACCTACTCCCTTCCTTTTTTTACGAAAGATGGCTGAATCAATATTTTGAAGGAGTGTGTACGTTTTCTCTTTCGAGGATTGAGATTATCGGAAATCTGAGTCGATTTAAAGACATCACTTAGATTTGACTTGCCGGTTTTCAGGTTGAAGACTATGAACTTGTCAATTTGTGAGAAAATTGCTAGGAACGACTCAGTTTTAAGACGAACTTCATGCCTCTAGTTCTTATTTTCTTTAGGAAGCAAGCTGAGTATACGTGGCGATCGTTTCTTAAATTTTCTAGAATTTAGATCGCTTTTCAAGATTTGCCTAAACAGTTAATGAACAATAGATCGAGATAGGAAAATTTCCTAAGACTTAGTTTGCTAGATTTGAAGTTCCCTAAAGTGTACTGCAATCTTCAAAGCATTTTTATCTCTTAATACCTTCCTATGAAAATTCCAAGTCTGATTTCAAAAATTTCAAAGTTGAACATACCTTAGTTTTCTCGACGATCAGGTTTGCCTCTTCTCAGTTTTGCTTGGTCGTTTCCCCTTGTTTTTCTCGTGTTTGTTCACCCTTTATGAATAGTAAGAATATCGATTCGTCCTGGATTTCCTTACTTTCCTGGTCGCGTTTAGGCTGAAGCCTCATCAAAAGTCTTTTAGTGTTTACGGGTAGCCAAAGGTGATTAGAATATGCCAAAGGCGATGAGGTCGAAGAGAGGGGACGTTGAGACCACGTATAGAGGCTGATAGGCGAAGTTCACTTCTCAACTCTCACTCCGTCCTTCTCCAAAATTATTTTTGTACGATCGTTGTTTATTTTTCTGATGGCTGTCAAATGTTTTTGAGTCTTATGTACGAGAGTCGTTTCGTAAATGTTGTCAAATTTATTCTACGAAGGTTGTATCGTAAAACAGTTTCTTGCTTGACTTTCACGAATGATTTCTTAAAATATTTTCGAGTTTAATTTAACGAAATTTGTTTTGTAAAATGTTGCCGAACTTAACTTTACGAAATTTATTCCACAAAATGTTATCGATATAAATTTTACGAAAATGGTCTTGTAAAATGTTGTTGAGCACAATTTTACAAAAATTTTTCTGTAGAAATGTTTTCGAGTTCGGCTGTATGAGAGTTGTGACAAGGTTAATTATTGCGATCAAACTTAATCAGAATTTTTTTTTCTCAGTTCCGTGGCCCAAATCCGTGGAAGTTTTGAGTAGTTATTTTCGAAGTAAGATTTAGGTGAAAAACATCAACAATTCGTGGAATATGTCACTATATAACTGATGCTTGAATTTTACGAAATCTTAGGTTTTAGAAAACGTTTTAACAATGAGTGATACTATCTCTCATTTTTCTTAGTTTTAGTCTTCGTCAGCCGTTTTAGGTTTTGGGAAGAAGTACATAAATGGGGGTTGTGTACCCGATTTGTTGTGCTTCCTTTTTCTGTCTGTAATGTAGGGTTTCTCCATGATTTCTAGGAGAGCAAATTTTATTTTTCTAAAAAAATAAAAAAAAAATTGGTCAAACCCTTACGGGTAGAGATTTCTCCAACTTGATAATGAGATGAATTTAAAGGTTTTTGATATATTTTATCGTTGCCCTCTCTGTTTAGAGAGAGAAATTCAGAGCTCATTTTGGTGTTCCCCCTGTAGTGAAAAGTCACGACTAGATTTGTGATTTTCTCGAGCACTCCAACATTTGCGTAAGCGTTGGCCATAAGAGCAATCATGGTGGAGTTTTTTTACCAGAATTGTTGCGAGCTTCGAGTTGTCTTTTATATTTCTAGACATCATTTCGATCAAGCGTTTTGTGGCCACGAGTTAAATTAATATTTACCCTCCTTCTTTTAGCGCCAAACTTTGGGAACCGAAATTTACACTGTCAATTTCCGTAGTTGGAGGAAAGTCAAGAAATCCTAACTTTTCCTGAGGTTCCGAATTCTCTCTGAGAGCCAATGACAAGTGACCAAATATATGCGAAAACTAAATCTTATTTTGAATCCGCGTAAGAGCGTTGCGATCATTACAAAAAATTATAAACACTTCGGCCGTAAGAGATGTTTGTGAGTTACCTAGTTCTAGGAACCTTAAACATAATTGAGTCACAGCTCGATAACAAAAAAAAATGGAGAAGATATGAAAAAGATTTTGTTGCATGATTACAGACTTAACCGTATAAAAGGCTGCCTATGTACCTTTTTAGGATCAAGCCGAACATATTTCAGTTAAGATTTTTAACTAGAGTTCGTCTAGTAATCGAGTGCCAGTCATAGAAACAGAACATGTAGAGAATAATGCCTAAGGTTTGTAAGTGCATAGAGTTTTAGGAGTTTAAAAGAATTGTCCCCTTTGCTCCTCGCATTGGATGCACTTATATATGCCTCCAAGGTCGGCCATCTTCACTTCTTGGTCCGCGATTCGAGTCTATCTCTTTGCGGAAATCTTCCTTATCTTCTTGATTTTCATGATTATCTTGGAAATTTCACATTTATCTTCTATTTCATTTATCTTATACGGAAATCAAGTAAACCATCATTGTAGTTTGGGCTCATTCTCGTCTAAAATTGCAAGTGGGTTTTTGCCGCGTTTGAGACCTCTTTGGACGGTTTTCCACCTATTGCGTGATTATTGGTTATGAAATGTAGTAAAACCAATCGTATAGACCAGATAACGTATGGTGTTAAGTTGACTGCTATCGTTTTATACGATTGATTCGAATCCATACGAGAAAACCAAATTTCGATAATTTTCTCGTAAAGTTTCAACGGTGAAACAATCGAGATGAAACAAGGGACAACTCGATTAAGGCCCGAAAAAGAAGCTAAGAGTGGGTTAATCGAGACGTGTCCGGGTCGCCTGATGGCGAGTTGGACGAGGGTGTCCCAACTCGCCTGATGGCGAGTTGGCAATGTCAGTTCAACTCGCCTCATGGTGAGTTGGTTGTGTTCGTCCAATTTGAGGTTTTCCGCATTGCTGATGCAATCGTTGCTAAGGAGTTTTCCACTTAGGACTTTTCCAAGATTACTTCGAGAAAACTTCCTTAAGAGATGCAATTTTGGGAGTTGATCGCAAAAACCTTCCGCAATAACGTTTTTCCTGTCTTTTCATGTTTGGATAAAAACTCTTTCATTTCTTGTCCAAGATGAACTATAAGAATTTTTTGTTCTCGTATCCTTATTTTAATAAACTTGGTTTGTGCAGTGTAGTTTTTCGATATTTCCGAATCATATTTATGTAAGGCATATTTCTTGGAGGATTCTTGCAGTTGATTTTGCCATGACCGATTTTGACCCCAACAATATTGAATGTATAAGTTATTAGAATTTAACATATAAAACACACAAAAATACATATCAAAATTTATAGATCTATCTTTAGATGAGTGAAACATGAAAACAATGTAATGAAAACCTGCAAAAACAAGATAAATTAGTGAGAAACACATAAAATTGAAAAATTGATATAAATTTTGGTGTTATCAAATTCAAATAGTTCAAATAGAGATTAGAGAGTTTTAGAGTGAGAACCATTAAATTTGTGTTGCCTCCATTTGAGAGGAATAAAGAGTATGTTTAAATTGTTTTTATATAGGAAAGAAAATATCCAATTAGGTTAAATATTTTTATTTGATTTATATGGAAGTCTTCCAAAAAGTATGTTAGACCCTAAATTTACTATTCGCCCGGAAGACTTACATTCAAGTTTTTAGTGCATTACTCGTTAAAAAACTTTCCAATGAGTCATTTAAAACCTAAAATCAAGTAGCTAACTAAATAGCGACAAACACTTAATTAAACTTAAATCAACTTTTAAAGTATTGAATATACACAAAAGTAAACACATGTATGTCAAATTTTTTTTAAGTTAGGATTCCAAAATCTAACCTTAAGAATACATAAATATTATAACATATGCTACCAAACCCTAAACAAAAGAATATCATGACTTAATCTACATTCACTCGTCTATGTTGAATATTGTTCAATTTTAGTAAACCTAAATTTACATCATTTAGGAATGTTTATAATTACATGATTAGGATTTTTTTCCCTATCAAAATATTTATTATCAAATTTATAAACTATTTTTAAGATTTTATACATGAGAACTTTCTTTGATATACTTTTTGGAAGACTTTTTGGAATACTTAATGATTAGGCGGGAAACCTAAATACTATTAAAATTAAGCGAGAAATGACAGACTTTACTAGAAATCTTCCAGGAGGTCTTCTAGTGCATTATATTTTAGAATTTTTTTTGGAACAAAAACTAACTAAATCTCAAACAAAAACTTCATTATACTTAAAATAAACTTTAAAAATGTTTAATATACATTAAACTAAACACAGATATGTCAAATTTAAATATTTTTTAAAAATATTACAATTCCAAAATCTAACCCTAAAAATACAAACGTTCATATAACATATGTTACCTAACCATAAACCAAAAACTATCATGACTATATCTATTTTTTCTCATCTATATTGAAAATAACACAATTTTAATAAATCTAATTAAATTTACATCATGTACATCATGTACAAATGTTTATAATTACATGATTTTAACTTTTTTCCTATCAAAATATTTTTTTTATAAAATTTCTAAATTATTTTTTTAGATCTACAATATGAGGAACCTTCGGAGAATTCTAACTTCTCTTGAAGATTTTTCATGCGCAGGGTTATAATTGTAAAAATTAATACTGTTTTTTTGTTTGGTCATAAAAGGCTAGGTGTAATTTTAGTATTTTACTATCTCTTTGGGCAATTTTACTATCTTTTTGGGTTAATTTTGTATTTGACTGAAGTTGGGATACATATTTGCATTTAAAACAAAGTTTTATGTCATATTTGACAAATCTCTGAAAATAAAAATCGGTTGTTAAATATATTTGCTGCGGGGAAATACCGTGGCCTAGTAGTCAAAAACTTTGACACTCAAGTCTGGTATTCGAATCCCAGACAATGACAACTTGTAGATTCTCTTTCTGGAGAAAACGATTTATGCAGAAAATTAGAGAAAAAATTTAGAAGAGAACTTCAACATAACGTAAGGAGTATCATCAGGAATATATCTCATAGAGCGGTTCATGGTGATGCAGTCATACGTGAATCTTCACAAAATATGTGTAATTGTCACTTGTAATATTATCTATGTGATATTTTTCATAGGTTGTAATAGAATATCTAAACAGGCAAAAAAAATCTATTTTTCGCATCGGATGAGCTCGAACTAGCTATTGGGTAACAAGTATGTACATTTATTTACAGCTCACTACGTGGGATAATGTTGGCAACATGGTTTATTCAAAAAAAAAAGATAGTTTATTCAATGGTAGATTGTTGTGATAAAAGGAATCAAGTTGACAAAAAAAAAGGAATCAAATCTTGGAAGCAAACAAAGAAGATTGAAAGCAGAGTAGACAACGAAGCACGGTATTGCACGTTGTCCATGTGAATTTCTATACTAAATTTATGAACTGTCCCACCTACCGTCCATTGAAATTAAAATTAACTTGGTTTATTTTAATTTAATTCATACTAGTATAATTTACGCAAATTGATCTAGATGCAAAAACAAAAATTTCTCTCCTCCCGCAGATCATTGATTAACTCAAAAGATGTATTTAAAACTGCGAACAAGTAAAAGTTGGACAACCAACTTAGTGTTATTCTTTTTTGACATCAAATGGTTGATATATTACTCAAATCTGAAGTGGTTTGGATTTTCAGATTTCCAGATCACCTGGAATAGAACAATCAACTTAGTGTTATTAAATATTATAATTTACTATTAAAAATACTCACGAGAAAAGTTTACGATTAAAGTATCATCTGATGGTGATGTAACCTAAAGTTTAAGTAGTATATAATATAATATGATTGACAGCTAATTTGAAGATAACCACTGACAAATTACAAATTGAAAAGGATTGAATATGTTTTTGGCGTGACAAGTGGGACTCTTCCTTGTGCACTTAATACTCATTTTACGCTATTGTAATCATGTAAAACTAGTCAATAACCAGCGGATATGTGCGAAGCAATTTTAATTCCTAATGATTAATGTATATTAATTTAATTTATTTTTTAAATAATTATATTGTATCATAAATTAAAAAACGGTTACATGTTATGGTATGGATCTGTACTATATGATGTTGCATATCGGATTAAAGTGATGATAAACTAATTTCATAAAAACTCAATTAATTAAATGTTACACCTGAAACAATACATAAGAAATTATATTTATGGTCCACTAGTTTACCTTATATATATAAATGACAAACATTGAAAGTGCTAATTTGTGATAAAATAATAATTAGGATTTTGGTTGATCTCCGACTTCTTATTTAAATCTACCATATTTATGCTTATAATAATGTTTACGTTAATTCATATTTGTTATGTTTTTGTTTTAATTTCGTATAACATTTCTCGAAAAACATGAGCTTCAATCGATTGAAAGAATATTCCGACTATAATACATCAACAGATAACACGCACATTATGCAGAGTGGACATTATGATTATAAATTACTTTTATATGTTATTATTTATTTTACGGTCATTTACATATTACCAAATAATAAACATATTGAAAAATATGTAAATCGAGTAAATATTATATACATAAATAAAATAGAATAAGCACATAAATCAAAGTAAATAAATGAAAACAGTTGTTTTATTTATTTTTATATGATATATAATTAAATTTAGATGATATTTATATAATATATTATAATATGAATATCTAATTGAACTTCTTAGTTCATACTCATAGAATTTTATTAACATTTGTATAATTTATGTAATAAAAAAATTATTAATCACAAAATTTTCGGTCTAAGATTTTTTTAATAGTTTAAGTAATTTATAATTGTTCTAAAAAATAAATTCAAATTTCAAAATTTAAATATCTAGGTTACAATAACTTTTCAATGAAATTTTGAGATTACCATATATGCATTTATATGGTATATTTTAATTAAATGATATTAAATTATATATATAAAAACATATTTAATCTGAATATCTTTTAAATGATACTTAATAGAAAAATTCCCTATGATAGACCTAAAAAGGTTTTTGTCACAAATATATATTTTGAAAATAAAAATGACCAAAATAAATTTAAATGTTTTATAAAAAATAAGTAAATATACATTTTTACCCATTGGATTAACTAATCCTAGACTTTTTTTTATTTAGAGTCAAGAAGTGGGGTTTTGGAGAAAGAATATTAAAAAAAAATAAAAAAAAATAATTTAAAATTTCCAAAATAAAAAATGATATTTTGGTCATTTTAGTTTTTGAAGTATATTTTTGTGATAAAAACTTAAAATATGCTCTATTTGAGAGAATTGTCCTTTTTTTTGCATCAAACAAAACAGGCTCATCTAGATCCTGTGAACCAAGCTGGGAGCTCTGTATCCATGTGAACAACGAAAGACGTCTGAGATCTGACACTTCATGCTAGACTGCCTGTGTATTTAGTGTTCGTGGTACATATGTTAGATTAGAGCTGGTGAAACATTCTTGAAGCATCTTGATATCTTGGAGGTAACTTGTAAAAGCTGGCCACTCTTCTGGTTCCGAAACCATCTTCACCAATTGAGAACAATCCGTTGCAATGTAACATTATATTGCCGTAAATTCCTCATATTTTCCATTGACCGTATTAGTGCTTCCATCTCTGAGAGGAGAGGTGAAATACTAGCTCTGACATTTCTGGCACCCAATAAACCCGTAAAACCTTCCAGTGTACTGTACCATCCGTGTCCATCAAACTTATCTTGTGCTTTCCATGAGCCATTCACAAAACACCAGCGTCCTTATATGTCAGGTAAAGTGGTGACTATCGGTTGATGCGTTAGTCTTTGTTCTGCCTTTACTTGTGCCTCACTCCATAAAGTTGATTCAGTTTCTGCTAGTGTAAGTGTATCCTTTGGCTCTATATCCAGGTTACTGAAGATTTTACTATTTCGCACTTTCCATATATACCACAAGATCCAGGCAAAATGATGATCCTCCAAAATAAGTGGTCAATATTCGTGAAGAAGGCATATGTTGGGAAAATTGTTGGATT
>JABAYD010062188.1:2665-14955 GCA_014822095.1 Diplotaxis tenuifolia
TATCTCTATAAATTAATAAAATTTCAAAGTCTCAACATTATTAATTTATAGAGGTTTTACTGTATGTACATAACAACTATAAGTGGGTAAAATATATCCTATTAAATATGTTGTAGTGGCCACTACATCTCTATATCAACATATGTGTAGTATTATTTTTGTTTTGTTTTTTTTCGTCTCATAAAAGATATTTTTTTCTTTCATTATAATCTCTTTCAGTTTTCTCTAGAACAATTACTCAGTTTTATATTTTACATGTAGAAAATATAAACTTTTCATATAAATTGTTTTGAAAATTCTAAAACAGGCATATATTTATCAATTTTATAGTATTAGTAAACTAGGTTTTAGATCAATATTATATTATACATTCATATAATATAGTTCAAAGTTATCTTTCAAATGAGATAATATTTTGTTGTGTCCTATCTTATTTAGGAAATATAGAAAATAAATTTAATTTTACAATTTGTCTCCTCTTTCTCGTTCTTTAGAGCATGATTATTACAGGGTTCTTAAGGCGGGGGTTCTTCGCGGAATTAAGAACCCGACTCTTATCTTTTAACTAAAAACGTTAAGAACTGGTTCTTAAACAAGAAATTTAAAAGCCGGTTCTAAAAGCCGGTTCTTAACGTTTTTAGTTAAAAGTTAAGAGACGGGTTCTTAATTCCGTTAAGAACCCCGCCCTAAGAACCTTGAAATAATCATGCTCTTAGATCGCGGAGAGAAGAAAGGCATGAAAGTTCGTTGATGGAGATTTCAGGTGGTGCTTGTGCTTCGCTTATAGGCTTGTAGCTTTTCCCATGTGTGCGAATTGAGAGAACGTTTTTGTTTGTAATGGTTTGATAAAAGAGCTTGTGTGTTTTTACCTACTTTTGTACTCTATTCCGATTTATTTGTCGTTGTTGCGAAAAAATTTCGTTGCAAAATAAGTGTCGCTTTATAGTTTCAAAGCATAATTTATTAACTTTATATGTTTTTATATTTTTTCATTGGTTGAAACGTGGTTAGGTATATTGGTAATTGTATTTTTATTTTAAAAATATAAAAAATTAAATGTTTATTTAATCTATGTGTAAAAACTTAGAATGACAACTAAATTGAAACGGAGAAAGTATTACTTAGTAGCACACATTATCTAAATTTTTGTAATCATCCATTCCCTGGAATTCTAATTTCTTTTTTATTAAGGTTAAAAGTTACAGTATATATATTTTACAGTAAATTCAATAATAAAATAATACAAACCACACAAATACACATCCTTAAATAACCAAATTGGATAAGAAAAAAATAAATTACAAAACAAATAAATAAGAAGAAAAAAATCTGTTTTGTTGTTTTTTTTCTCGATTTATTTTCGCGTTACATATATAGCAGCTATATAGATAAGTTGTGTTGCCGAAAGAATGATTAGAAATGCCTCCATTGTCCTCTGCCACAAAAAGTTAATTTAAATGAAATTAATGCTCTTAAATAAGTTAAACTGTTGAAGCACTTAAATAAATTTGTTGAAGTATTTTTGGTCAACTGTTGAAGTATTTTTGGTCACATATTGAAGTACTTAAATAATTTTGTTTAGCTTCCTCATCTAGTAAGTAACTACTCGTTTGACAAAACATATTTAATTAATAACAGCAGCTTATGACAGAAATATTTAACTGATGTAGTGATATATATACAGATCACTATTATAGCAAAAGACAGTTTGCTTACCAGACGGGCATTTCTCATTCCAAGTTCAATTTCCTTGCAGCCAAATCTGCACAAGAACATTCAAGAAGTAGAAAATTTAATAACCTATAACTGGATTATTTTTTTTTAGTTTTTGGAATAAAAAGGTATAGAATTCTAGGAAAGAAGAATGTTATGTCAAAAGTGCTGTTGTGATTAATGTCTTACCCCATGGCTAAAACTGTGAGCGACCAAGCAATTGTGGCGGCAGAGACAGCTGCCGGAAGACTCGCTGTAGTGGATGACTGGAGATGACTGACACCGGAGATAACAGAGGCAGCTCCAGCAACTCCGGCAATTAAGGCAAACATCACAAAGAATCCGGTGGCCGCATTACCCATTGGAAAATATATTGGCGAGAAATGAGCGGGAAGGCTGTAATCCGCACCTTTAATATTTAGAAGAACAGAAAAACTTGAGATTCTTAGTTCAAACCATCATCAAAAAGTTTTAAAAGATTGTTTTAGATTTATTTTAAGTATCTTATTACATATTTTTTTATCATGCAAATTTAGAAACTTGCTTTTTCTGTAGAGATTCATATATAGTATTCATATAGACAGACACTAAAAGTAGTTGGAGAAGAACACGAGACCAAATTTAACTACCAAATTGTTTCATGTTAAGTTTTTTTGGTTCAGATTTGTTATGTTGTACAGTTGGTGACAGAAAATCGCATTTTAAAATACAACTATTATTTAATTATGAAAAGTATATCTTGAAAACAGTGTGTTCTATTACATAAAAAAATTATATACCAATAAGGAAGCCATGACTGATTGCTTTGTTCATGGACCATGCTCCTATTCCGAGAACAATGGCGTACATGCAGAAATTCAGGAGTAGAAGCAAAGAGGCCACTGGTTGCATCCGATGTTCCGCCATTTTTTCGTGTCACCTTAGGCAAGGCAAATCCAGAAACTATGTATTTTTCTTTTTGAAGTTAGAGTGTCTTAATTGTGGAATGATTTAAGGGCTTAGGTTTATATATAGGTTTGATTAGATGGTGCTTTTCTTGTTTAAGGCTGTTTGGGTTTTCGGGATTCGTAAAGGAAATTTAATACTTGTTCTCTTGCAGGTTGTAAAGCTGGGTTGCTGTTTTTCTTACAAGGAATCTATGTTTTGCTTCATTCACAGGGCACAACTAAATAATTTGAAAACCTTTGGAAACTTATAAAAGATTCTTTGGTTCACTTTGTTTCTTTGGTAATTTTCTTGTTTTATATAGTTTTTAGACTTTATTGTATATATCGTACATGTACATAAAATTCATTATTCATTTCAGTGTGGATACAACTATAACGTTCGCGATCCATATCATAGACTTTTAGAAAGAAAAAGAATAAGAAACGTGTAGGAGAAGTAACAATAATATGCAAAAGAACGTGTGTAGGATAGTTTGAGACAGGTTAAACAATGATTAATATCGGAGGCTACTATTAATAATTAATTATTTATTTTATCCAGACTTTTACTTAGATGATTTTCATGTTTCCAAATATTTAGCTATGTACGCCTATTTGAATTAATTAATACTACTTTGCATTCCAGTTATTCATATATATTTATTTGTTAACACTGACAAAATGATTCTTATGTTCATGTAAAATTCACATGTTGTTTTTAGTCATATTTGACTCTACTATGTTGTTTCTCCAATAGGCTAATTTGTATTTTTTTTAATCCAAAGTAACACCTAACTCTTCTATGTTATTTTTCTGTAAACAAGAAAACATGTTTCAAATAACGGAAATCAAGCAAATCAACATCCTTATTCTTCCTCTATGAACATAACAAAAAATATAACGGGTCAAAATTAGCAACCTCTCTGATGAGTGCTTGATCTCCTTGAGGAAACACTCTCTTGGTACCGAAAAAGTCTCCGTAAGACTTGTTCGACCAAACATGCCCATTTGCTCTTGTCTTGAATACATCATCTTTTTTTTTTTTATTTTGTAAAATGAGTGCGTTTGACTTTCTTCGACCAAACATGTATCCCACAAATTCCATAATGGACTTGTTCCATTATCCATAAAAACGATGATATCTCCTAACTCCTGTGAAGGTTTTCCTCTTATTTACGAGCTATTGTTCTTCACTTCACAACTTTCCAAGAGTTCATTTTTTTTTCTTTACTTTGCCTAATGGATTCTCGTAATTGGCTATACGATGTTTTCCCGAGCTTCAGTGGAGAAGATGTGCGTATAAATTTTCTTAGCCATTTTCTCAAGGAGCTAGATCGAAAGCTAATCAAGACTTTCAAAGACAATGAGATCGAGAGAAGCCACTCGATTGCCACTGCGCTTGTAACCGCGATTAGGACTTCCAGGATCGCGGTCGTTGTGTTCTCGCCAAAGTATGCCTCTTCCAGTTGGTGTCTGGACGAGTTGGTTGAGATCGTGAGGTGTAAGGAAGAGTTGGGTCAACTGGTCCTACCCATTTTCTATGGTTTAGATCCTTCTCATGTCAGGAAACAAACAGGAAAATTTGGAGAGGGTTTTGCCAAGACTTGTAAGATGAAAACAAAAGCAGTGAAAATCAGATGGCAACAAGCGTTGACCGTTGTCGCGAATTTACTCGGATATCATTCGCAAAATTTGTACGACTATTTCAAACTCTATTAGTATGTCTTGAATATATGTGTTTTACGTGACATTTGACAATGTATTCTTATTGTTTCATGTTAGCAATAACGAAGCAAAAATGATTGAAGTAATCGTCAATGATCTTTTGGGGAAACTGAATTTTACTCCATCAAAGGATTTTGAGGACTGTGTTGGCATAGAAGACCATATAGAAGAGATGAGCATGTTGTTGGATTTGGAATCTGAGGAAGTGAGGATGGTTGGGATATGGGGTCCATCCGGAATTGGCAAGACTACCATTGCAAGAGCTTTATTTAGTCGACTCTCTCGTTTGTTCCAATGTAGTGTCTTCATTGATAGGAAATTCATATCTAAGAACATGGATGAGTATAGGGGAGCCAACCCTGATGACTATAACATGAAATTGAGTTTGCAAAGACATTTTCTGTCTGAAATTCTAGGCACAAGGCACACACATATAGATAATTTAAGCGCGGTGGAAAACAGACTAAAACACCAGAAAGTTCTTATATTTATTGATGATTTGGATGATCAAGTGGTGCTAGATGTATTGGCAGGTCAAGCTCATTGGTTCGGAAGTGGAAGCAGAATCATTGTTGTTACAAAAGATAGGCATTTTTTAAGAGCTCATGGGATTGATTATATTTACGAGGTCTGTCTCCCATCTGAAGAGCGTGCTCTAGAGATTCTATGTCGATCTGCTTTCAAGCAAAACTCTCCACGTGAAGGCTTCCAGAAGCTTGCAGTTGAAGTTACAAGACATGCTGGTAGTCTTCCTCTGGGTCTTACTGTTTTAGGTTCCACTTTACGAGGGAGGGACAAAGCGTATTGGATAGATATCCTGCCAACGCTTCAAAATGGTGTGGGTGAGAAAGTTGAGAAAACCCTAAGAATTAGTTATGATGGGTTGGATAGAGAAGAAGATAAAGTGATATATCGTCACATCGCATGTATTTTCAATGGTGAGAAAGTCCCTTACATTAAGTGGTTGCTGGAAGATAGGAATCTTGGTGTAAATGTTGGGATTGAAAACCTAATTGATAAGTCTCTCATACACGTAAGAAGTGATACCGTGGAGATGCATAGTTTGTTACAAGAAATAGGTAAAAAAATTGTTCGTGCACAATCCATTGACGAGCCTGGAAACCGCGAATTTCTGGTGGATTTGGATGATATATGCGATGTACTTAGTGAGAACAGTGTAAGTGGTTTCTTACGTAAGGTTAATAGCAAGGAGGAACTATAGACAATTAATAAGCTAATGCTTTTGTATATCTTTTCTTTAATTTTTTTTCAGGGTACTAAGAAGGTTTTAGGTGTAGCACTAGACATGGACAAGATTCAAGATGAGTTACATGTCCATGAAAATGCATTCAAAGGGATGAGTAATCTCCGTTTCCTTAAATTTTACACGTTTGAAAAAGAAGTCAGATTACGGTTACATGAAAGCTTTGACTATTTGCCATCAAAACTCAGATTATTGTGTTGGGACAAATATCCACTGAGATGTATGCCTTCCAAGTTTTGTCCTCAAAACCTAGTCATTCTTGAAATGCAGAATAGCAATCTTGAGAACTTGTGGGAAGGTGTCTCGGTAAGATTAGAGAATAGTTGCTAATTATGTATGTTAGAATGCTTACGTTATGTGTTACATACTACGATTTGCTCAGCTTTTTTTTTTTGGTTGCAGCCGCTTGGACATCTAAAGAAAATGGATTTGTGGGGATCTAAGAACTTGAAAGAGATTCCCGATCTTTCGAAAGCTACTAGTCTAGAGACACTAGATCTCAAGGGTTGTTCTAGTTTGTTGGAGCTCCCTTCCTCTATTAGCAAACTCAATAAGCTGACTGAACTGAACATGCCAGGATGTACTAATCTGGAGACTCTTCCCACTGGAATTCACCTTGAATCGCTTAACCGCCTCAATCTCAAAGGATGTTCACGCTTGAAGACTTTTCCGGATATCTCAAGAAGCATCTCAGAGCTTATTCTAAGCGAAACATCCATTGCAAAATTCCCTTCTAATTTGCAATTTGAAAATCTTACTATGTTATCCATGGAAGGCATAAAGAATGAGAAGCTATGGGAAGGAGTGCAGGTACTTAGAACATGTTTATTGCAAGGTTTATAGGGTGGGGGTTCTTGCGAATTAAGAACCATATCTTAACTTTTAACTAAAAAGCGAAGAATGCCGCTAAAAATCTCCACCCCAGGAACCTTGCAATAAACATAATAAACATACTCTAAAAAACCTAAATCTAAAAGATTTCTCACTGCTCTTTTGCTAACACATTCAACATTTAAAATGTTTTTTTTTCAGCCGCTTACACCTCTCATGACCATGTTATCTCCTTCTTTGACGATCTTGTCTCTCTCGGATATCCCTAGTTTGGTGGAGCTTCCTTCTTCGTTACAGGATCTCCATAGACTTACAAATTTGAGCATTACAAGATGCAAAAATCTAGAGATTCTTCCCACTGGTATCAACCTTCCATCGCTCATTCGCCTTATTCTTAGTGGGTGCTCGCGGTTAAGGAGTTTTCCTGATATCTCAAGAAATGTCTTAGATCTCAATCTAAGCCAAACAGGAATAGAAGATATTCCTTTGTGGGTTGAGGATTTCTCTAGGCTCAAATATCTATTTATGGAAAGTTGCCCTAAGTTAAAATATGTATCCATTTCTACACTAAGACATCTTGAGATGGTTGACTTTTCAAACTGTGGAGCATTGACTGGAGCTAATTGGATTGGTTATCCAAGTGAAGTGGCAATGGAATCAGACAGTATAGTCCCCGAGGAGGCCTCTTTTTCTCTTCAGGATAATTTTGTCCCAAGAGTCAAATTCAGACTCATCAACTGCTTTGACTTGGATCTTGAAGCTCTTCTTCAGCAACAATCAGTTTTTGAGCAACTCATCTTGTCTTGTGAAGAAGTGCCTTCATATTTCACTCATAAAGCTACCGGAACATCTACTTCTCTCACCGTCCCTCTGCTTCAAACCTCTCTCTCTCGACAAACCTTCAAACTTAGAGCTTGTGCTGTTGTTGTGTTTGACCCTATACCAACCCTTGGTTCCGTTTGCGTGTATATCAAGGTAAATTGTAGGTTCAAAGACGAAAATGGAAACTACTTTGATTCTGCCTATCATCAAGAAAACGTCACGGCTTATAAGAAGGGTAGTCATATGTTTATATTCGACTATTTTTTTTCTCTAAATGAAGACAATGCTCATCTAGCTAGACTTAACTGCGATCACGTGGATATACAGTTTCATTGCCCTTCTAATGTTCCCTGCAAACTAAATGAATGGGGTATACGACTTGTAGAGGATTTTTCATCACCGGAGAGCCAATTATGTAGTCCATCCACTGATGAACACAATGAGGCTGATGAGACTGACCACGGTGAAGACTGTGAAGTCCAGGGCTGTTTTTCATTTGTGAATCTGTTTTTTACTATTTGTCAATGGTGATTTTCTTTTCTTTTTTTTTTTTGCTCTCATCATTTATATTCTTCTACATAGGTCTACAGTTCCATATATTGGCATTGTCAGTGCTAAGCATATTATAAACCAATGTCTCAATTATGTCAAGCCATCTTCACCTGGTGCGCTACCCCCGTTCACACTCATCCCTGCTTTCCTTAGCTCTGTTCATATTCTCTGTAATCATTGTATAAGGTTCGAGTTCCTACAAGGCAAAACCTTAGAACCCAAAGTAAGAACATAAATGATAAGAAACGAAAAGGTGAAAAGGAGTGACATCTATAATAACTACCAAATTGTTTGATGTTAAGTTTTTTTTGGTTCAGATTCATTATGTTGTACAGTTGGTGGCAGAAAATCGTATTTTAAAATACGACTATTGTTTAATTATGAAAACTTCTCGAAAACAGTGCTTTCTATTACAAAAACTTAGTTAAGATTCTTTGGCTCACTTTGTTTCTTTCGTAATTTTTTTGTTTATATAGCTTTTTGACTTTTGTATCAAATACATGTACGCTAGGTAATAATCCGCGTAAATGATTATTTTTAGTAAGATACATTAAATCTGTCTAATATGAATATATGTTCGGTTTTGGGTTTTTATTTATTTTATTTTTAATCACTTAAAATATAGTTATCATTGTAAATAAATATTTATTTTGGTTTACTCGGTTAATTTTTTTTGATGTTTTTAGCTTTTCTTGGTGATAACCGAAAATTTTATTTGTTTATTTTCATGTTATGAACTTTAGATAGTCGTGATGTCGAATTAATGGTTTCATATTATATTTTATAACGGGTAATAGTTAAAGAAAAAAAGAAAACTATTAAAACAAATCATTTCATCACAATTTGGTCGGTAGTAAAAAAAACATTAAAAATATTTTAATTTAAAAAATTGGATACTTTAATGTGACGAATACTCGGTTATAAGGTGCTTACATCAAGATGCACATGTATATGTATGTAAAAATATATAAAAATAATATTTATTTATTTATTTTAAATTCTAATACCTAATATAAACTTATATAAACTATATATATATAACATATATATATATATAACTCTTTACATATATGTATATATATGCATATAACAGAACAAATTGGTTATCCGTTCATAAAAATATTGGTATTTGTGATTTGTTTCATTTTCAGATATTGTATTTTAGTATTTGATTTGCTTTGTAGAGTTACGGATATCAAGATTTTTTATTCAAATCAAAATAGATAACAAATTGAATCTAAATTCATGAATATATTCCAAGTTTTATCTATATATAATTTAGTTTTTAATTTGTAATCTATTTTGATTTAAACTGAAAATTTTAGGCTTTTAATGAGCCATGCATTTTTAATGAATCATGCATGTGAATTTTAAATTGAAAAAATTATAATGTGAACACGTTTATGAATATAATGTGAATGCGTTCATCGTATTTATTTATTAAATTTTAGTAAAACTACCACAACTCTATTATAGTGCGAACGCATTTTTAGAATTATTCTTCTTCAAGATATAAGGGATAATCATTATTCAATTCAGTATAACATTGCGATCCAATTTATAGACTTTTAGACAGAAAAAGAATGGGAAACGTGTTTTTAAAAATTATAAAATGCAAAACAATGTGGGTAAAGATCATTTAATACTTAACATCGGAGGCTACAAATCTTCCTTCCCGGTTTTGGAATACTCGGAGATAGAACCGTTGGCGGTCCTACACACAAATGATATGACACCATTTAAATCATAATATAATGCATTTTTACTTTATATTTGATAAGCTTAGTTAAATAGTTAGCCAATTTACATTTTTCGACGCCATTACTGTTTAAGGTGAAAATGGTCGAGAATAATACAAGAGAGTAAATAGATCGAACAAAGACGCTTTTTATTAAATCTAAACAAGGTTACAAGACAAACATGAGAACTGAAAATATTGAACAAGAGATGAGATTTAAGTTGGTTGAAAACCCTAGATCTAGCCGCTCAGTATATGTGCCGGGGAGACGTCAGCCACGGCCGTTGAGACGGATGCTGTCCACCATGTCGACCCTAATCCGGCTGCTCAGTCGATCAGCGTTGACCTGCCTATCAGCGTTGATCCGCCGGCTCCCGAGGCGAAGAAGAAGGCTAAGAAGAAGGAGAAGAGACCGCGTGGTGCCGCTGCCAATGATTTCGCTGGGGACGATGCCAACGAGGGGGGTTCAGGAGAACGTCCATCAAAAAAAAAGAAGAAGAAAGCGACCAAGGAAGTCCTGCATTCCACAGACTTAGAGTCACAACCTGCCGTTTCTCAAGAGTTGGCACGTGTTGACGACGAAACCGGGGTATGCAGCCTGTTGGCAAGTACTCCCCTTGGGTCTCGACTCTCTCCGCCTCAAAGCGATCCTCCCAAGGTTAGTCGGTCCGAAGGCTCGCTTGGAAAGAGGCTTCAGTTCGACTTTCCGGACCGTGTGAGCTTCTCGTATGACGAAGAAACCGCTTTGATAAACAATCCAGTTCGGTGTGTGGAACTCACTCGGCAGGTTCGGGGTGGCCCTATAGAGATGCCACCAATCAAAGATCTCTTCCTAAGGGATGAGTACATAGAGGCTTCGCTCGCGAGTAGACGGGTATACTTCTTGCTTAAAATTTTTAGGCAGATCTAGTCGCGCCAGTATCCCTGTTGACCTAACCTTTCTTTTCGCTTTTGTATTCGTTTTGTAGGCTAACGGGAGCATGAATGTCCTTGTTGAGAAGTATGATATGACTTTGAAGCAGACGATGACTCTTCTTGGAAAGTCTAAAAATCTGGCCCGAATTAGACTCGGGGTTATCGAGCGGATCATAGCCGACAATAAGAAGGATAAGGAGATTCTCCGGGAGAAGTTTGAGGGTCTTGAGGCCGCGCTCAAAACTGACCGTGCTGCGAAGAAAGTCATTACACGGGAGAAGGCGAGTCTGAGAAAGCCAATGCCGCTTTGGAGAGGTAGAAGGCTGAGCTGCAGGCGGAAAGGGATGCAGTCACTCATAAGCTGATAGATGAGCGGAAGCGCCTGAGGGATTCGCGCGAACAGGAGGTCTCCCGCGAGAGGGTGCGTGTTGAGGCGGCGATGAAAGACAAGTTTAGCCGCTGCCTTGGTCGCGTCTGGGCTTATCTGAAACAGCGTGGTATTGCCGACAAGGAGCAGAGCTTGCTTGATCAAGCTTCTGGGACGCAAAAGTGTCTTGAAACGATCAAGGAGGTGAACCTGGGGATTACGCAGGATCTCATTGACGTCTTTGCTGGCGAGGAGAAACAGCATGAGGCCAACATTGCTAAATTAGGCGTGGGTCCTTTGCCTGAGGAAACCCTTGTCCTTTCTCGGCTTAACCTTCCTTCGAGGTTTGTGAATGAAGAGTTCATGGCCACGCTTGACCCATATGGCTCGAACGACGATTTAGTCGGGTCTGAAACGGCCTCGTATCTCTGGACCCCCCGCGATGCCTTAGGGGGCGAATTGACTGGACAATCGAAGGAGAACCCGAGTGACGTAACTATTGATGGAAATGATGAGGTTCCCAAAGAAGTGGTGAATGATGAACATGGCAAGTCGGCTCATGCTGAAGAGTACGAGAAGTCCGATAATGCAGAAGGATCAGCGTTGCCTACTGAGCAAGAGAAGCTGTTTGAAGAAGGCGAAGCCGAGAAGCCCGGTGATCCCGCAGGATTCGATCTGTCTGTCGCTATCGAAGACCATTTGGACGAGCAGCATGTTTGATTGCTCCTTGTTGTTATAACTTTTAATTACTTCATGATTTTTTGTTCAAAGGTCCTGCCGGATCCTTTCCTGTTGTAGGATAACTTGAATGTATTTGTCTTTGTGTATGCTTTGAACCTGGACGAAATATAACTAAGTGTTTAAAGTTAATTTGTGCCTGCCAAATGTGCTATACACGTTGCGGTTCTCGCTTGTTCCAACGCATAAACGTACATTGAAAAAAGGACTCCCGTGTTTCAACACATGTTTTTTTAGGGAGAAAAGGTTCCAGAAAGACTAGTGACGGTTTTAGTCGGCCAAACGTACTCCCGTTTATCCAGCCAGTGATCATGATTTTGCTCCCCAGTCCGTCAATGTGGTGAAGGCATAGGTGACTGGCGACTCTTTAGTCCCTCAACCGAGTGTTTGATCAGGACACGATTTGTGGGTGCAAGTGTCCGTGTCTTCGTCTGCTGACGAGTGTGCGGACATCGCCGTGATCTCGTTGGACCGTAACAAAGTTTGGACTTTGGTGTTGTTACAGCTGGACCGGTTAAGGCTGCCTACGTACTAAGGCGCATTTACTCGAGCGAATAGAAGTGACGGCTAGTGCATCTACTCAGTTTTTTTTTTTAATTTTTTTTTTGGTTTTATTTTTTGTGAAGACGGAAATGACTTTAGTCATCCGCTCTCAACGAAGATGTCGAGTAAAAGTGATGCGGGATCATTCACTCGGCC
>JABAYD010062272.1:0-16200 GCA_014822095.1 Diplotaxis tenuifolia
AATATACACGCACAAATGTGCGGGTTAAACTCTAGTTACTCTATTAAAACAGAGTCATTTTTTATCTACTGATACAAGTTGTCATTTAAATTTGGATTATTTCTAGACTGTTACAAAATATACTACATATAGTTGATTGAACCGTATTTTACTTAAATTAAATCAACACAATTAATAGGCATATTTAGATATCATCAAAATAAGAATTATGGCAATTTACTAACTATATGAAACTATTTGTAGTTTCTTAACAAATATAGAAATCTACTAATTATATGAACCCAATAGATTTTGGAAATCGTAATATATTGTTTGTTTTTTATTAAATAATTTACCAATTATTTTTTTAAAATTAAATGAAAAACAAAATCAAAAACCAAATTTAAAAACTAAAAATCAAAACCAATAGCTGAAAAATGCAGGTTATATATTTGTTTTTTATTTACAAAATAAACTATTGTAATTTTTTTTAAAAAAATTGTCATATTTTAAGTTTTAAATTAGATGTTCGATTATTTGAAATTTGTTTGTTGGTAATATCAGTTCAAACTAACTCAACAGATCTAAAAACTAAAAATCATAACCAAACGCAGCTGAAAATCAAAAATTGAAACTTAAAAATTAAAAACCAAAATCTAAAAAAAAAACAGAAACTAAAAATAAATGCAAAACAATCATCACCAAAAATTTTGGATGATTGATTTTATACCAAAACATATTTAAAAAAATACAAACACCAATTATATAAATTTTAATCATAAAAGTTTTCCCCGCTTTTAGTTTGTGATTATGAATTTGATTTTAGATTCGTTTTGTTCGTTTCAGTTCTGGTTTGGTTATTGGTATCTACTCTATTAAAACAGAGTCATTTTTTCATCTACTGATATGAGTTGTCATTTAAATTTGGATTCTTTTTAAAATATTACAAATAAATAAATAATACACATCATATACTTGATTGGACCGTATTACTTAAATCAAACCGACACGATTAATATATTTAAACCAAATTAAAAAATCGGTTTATCAAAATATGAAAATCTACTAAGAATATGAAAATATACTAATTATATGAAATCAATAGGTTTTGGAAACAGTAATATACTATTTAATATCTAACAGTTTCTTCAAGAAAAATGGAAATTTAATAATTAAATAAATTTGATATTTTCAGGTGTTTAATGTATATATTTTTAAAATCCCATTATTAATCACTTATTTAAATTACATACTAAAAAATGTTAATGTATTTTAATATTGAATAACAATCACTCTGTTTTGATAAATTTCAATCATAAGTTTATTTTTTAAATTAAATGTAAAGCAAAACCAAAAATCAAATTTAAAAACTAAAAATGCGGGTTTATTTTTTTTTCTTTACAAAAATAAACTATTGCAAAATTTTTAAAATGTCATCTTTTCAATTTTAAATTAGATATTTGATTATTTGAGATTTGTTTGTTAGTAATATCAGTTCATACTAATTTAGTGGATCTAAAAACTAAAAGCCAAAACCAAAAGTTGAAAATCAAAAATAGAAATTTAAAATCTAAAAATCAACAAACAAAATCCAAAACAAAATTTAAAAAAAAAAAAAACTGAAACTTAAAACTAATGCATACCAATCATCACCACAAATTTTGGACGATATGTGCCAAAACATATTTAAAATAAAGATAAAAATGAATTATATAAATTTGTAATCATAAAAAAGTTCCGCGTTTGGAAAGCGCGGATATATGCCCGTGCGAGAATGTCAGAACAATTGTCTAATCAATATATGTAACATTAGACAGCGTATGTATAGAAGTTAAACTGATTCCTTCACTTTTCCTTTTCCTGAGCACAGGAGTTGACAACTTTATTTTTCTAATACTGAAGTTGATCATCTGCCTCTGGCTACTGATAATTTTATTCGGAATAGCTACATGTTTGGTATATGTCATACGAGGATCAGTGGCACGGCTTGCCAGTCGCAAGCTGCCTCGAGATGTTGCTACCTCTGAGATCGTTGGATTGTACAAGAAAGTGAAAGTAGACAAAAATATGAAGCTCCCGGGAGGAAATGACAACATGTGTCCCATTTGTTTATCAGAATACGTGAGCAGTGAGACCGTTGGGTGCTTAACCAGATGTGAACATTGCTTCCACGTCGAATGCATCGATGCGTGGCTCCAGTTGGGTAGTTCTTGCCCGATTTGTCGAAACAGTGTCTCCACGAGGTGAATTTTGTGACTAGTTTGTACAATTGACTAAAAAGGAGTAAATAATTAGTTTCGTATTTTTCCTATTGCATGGTAACATAGTATGCTCCTTTATAAATGTTGTATAACCCTTCTAGTTTGTTATTTTCAAGCTTTGTGTTAAAGGTTTCTATCAGCACAGAAATCACACTAGGTACAAGTACAAATCATTTTTGTTTTGTGCAACTAAACAGTGTTTAATAGCACTATTCCTGAGCCCAATAATGGCCGAAATATAAGCAAAAAAAAAAACATCCACTATTTGAACCATCTAGCCTTCTACCTATAAACGCTGTTGTTTTGAGTATTGTTAAAGTTTGTGTTCTAAAAGAAAAACTCTTGTTGCAGTTTGTATTCGCCCAAAACACAGAAGTCGTTGTTTACATTTTTTATACTTAAACTAGGGCTGGTCCGGGCTACCTCCAGATTTTTCATTAAAATTTTAATTTTAGTTATATATGTTATATGTTCTTTTGATACATAAATATTATTTATCTAATATGAAAAGAAAATTTAGTGTGTGAATATTTTTTTTCTTAGGTTTGATGACACAAAAAAGAAAATAATATGACAATAGTTTTTTCGTCTTTTCAAACTTATAGATTTCTTTATTTATTTTGAATATGTTTAAGTATTTTGTAAATTTTAGTTAAATATTAAATATTTATTAACTTAGATATTAAACACCGGATTTTTTTTTCATTATTATATTACATAGCATAATTAAATTTAATTAGTCTATTTTAATATCTTAATAGTTCTTGGTTTATAATTATTTTTTTTATTATGTATTAATTGTTAGTTATTTTTATATTATTTTGTATTCTAGGTTAATCTTAAATTTTGTATTTAAAAAAGAACAAAAAAATTTTGAGATTCAATATTTTTATTTTCGTTTGTATAAATCTAATGAAACCTATAAAGATTAATAGCGTAAATTGGTTTATCTTCTTTCTCATGAATTTTATTTATTATAATTAGAAATTTATTTTTTAATTATATTATATATTTTTATTAAATGATTATTTTTAACAAAAAGATGAATGTCAATTTTTTTTTGGTTTGATTAAAAATAAAATATTAATTACTATGATTTAGATGTTATTAAATTTTTTGAAATTTTGGTGGCTGTATTAACTTCATGTTTGTTTTGGGACACGTTATACGTACAGTGTGATATAATTGCGTATTTTTGTAAGTTCTATTCTCGAACCTATGGTATTATGTGCTAACTTTTCTCCAATTTATTCTTAAAAACTATTAATTAAGTGGAAATATATTTACTTCCATTTACTTTTATCACTGTTTAAATGAGATAAACATTGACTCATCGTTGTGCTAGATATATTGAGTGTAACAATATTTTCTCATTTTCCTTCTCTTTCCCATTTTATTTTTTTCTGCTCATTTCCGCTTTTTATATTTTACTCATTTATTTCAAAAACCATGAGTCAGATCCTAAGTTTATAGACGAATGATAATAACCAAATTTTGACATAGATAACCGCTTAGTTTTTAAGCTATGGAAATGGAAACTATTGGATCAAAGTTTCATAACTGAAGAGTTAAACTTATTTGTTGTATTCTTGTAAACGGTCTTTGTTAAATGTCATTTCTACTGGTTCTATTTGACCGGAAAAAAACTGTGAGGTCTTAGCCGCCACTGAAGTGGTGTTATAAGGTGAAATATTTTGAGGCAAGATGGTGTTAAGCTGATGACATATTATTTTACCAGGTTATACGCCTGATATTAAAACTTATTTTGTCTTTATCTTATGTGTATTCGTTTCCAGATAATTGATTGTTATTTAACGTTTACTTTGTCTATAATAAAATGAATGACATGTTCACTTGAACATTTCACTATCTCTACCAAAACTTGATGTCTGTTTATATTTTGGGTATTTTTATTCTTAGCTACTGTCAAACATATTTTGCAATTTTATATTATTTTTAGTATTAGAATATTTATGTTTTGTTTGTTTTTTATAAAAGCACATAGATATTTTTATGTGTCCGGTTATTTTTTATGCGCAGTAAGTGATATAAGTTCAATGTGTATACAATATTATTTAACAACAACATACAATATAATTTAACAACACATACAATATAATTTATATAGGGATCTTTGTATTTGTTTGATGTATTTTTTTTTATCAACGATGTATTTATTCTTTTTAATTTGGTTTGTTTTCTTATTTTGTCTGTATATTTAATGCATATTAATTCCTAATGTGCTACTATTAAAAACCTAGCGATACACACACATAAAAATTGTATATATTCAAATATAGTGAGTATCTGTTTTTCTTAATTTATTGAAAATAAGAATAACATTAAATTTCATTATTTATATTTTGTTATTATACTATATAAATAATTTCTAATATTTGTCAACGTTGATAAAATAAAATATTTAAGAATATAAATTATGGATTATTTCAGCCTTATACATTTGTTTTTGAATGCATGGATGCTATGATTTTGTAATATATTTTTATCTCAAAATAAAAAATATTTCTTAAAAAGAATTAATAATTGCATTCACATAACATAACTTTTGTTAATATAAAGCATTAAATTTTTTTGTATAAGAATAATTTTGCATGTCATGTGTCACTTTCTCTTCACACTATTTAGTGACATGACATCACCATAGGAGAATAAAGTATACTTTATATAGAGAGAGATTTTCATCAAATTTTTTTCAAATACTATTTTTTGCAGAAATCCCTAAAACTAAATAACATAAATATTTAATAAATTAAAATTACTAAATTATATAACATTAGATGTATCTTATAAGAAGAATTGCAAATAGTTATTTCAGCAACACAAACATTTAAAAGAATTTATCAAATCCATAATTGAGTTACACTAAAATTTAATGAAAATTTCAATTCCTTCCAATTTAATTAAGCTTAGAGATTCATTATCCCCACTTTAGAAACGTTGTTGATAATGGATAACTATGTGTCTTCTGCACCATATGCAGAAATAAAAAAATTTAAATTTAAATTATATAATATAAAACTTTATTATTTTATTTTCATTATATTAAAAGGAATTTTTATTTAAGTGAACATAAAATTAAGAGATTTAAAAAAACTTAAATTACAAATTGAAAAATATATTTTGAGAATATACTTTCAAATTAAAAAAAAAGTTATAAATTTCAAAATAAAAGAAGCTATTTTGGTCATTTTATTTTAGATAAAAATTATCCAAATATTTATTTTAAATTATATTTACAAATAAATTTATCTATTTTAAAAATTCTAATTGTAGATATATTGTTTTTGTATTTCTTTTGGATAATGTATATTAAATCAACTTGTATAAAATTAACTAAAAATTTATATCAAGTCTTATAACTATCAAAAAGTAAAACTAAACAATATTTTTAAAATTTGTAGATATATAAAAGAAACTAAAGCTATTATGATTTAAATTATATATTTTTTAAAAACAAAATCATAGAAAAACTTGAAAATATTTTTTTGGTAAAATAATTGATGATCATAAAAATAGAAATAAATAATATTTCGAAATTCATTAAATATTATTATATTTATATTATTTAGTGTCTATAGTGATATGTATAATTTACTACCATATCTAAAACAATTTTTGGTAAACTGTTTATAATTATAAAAATTAAAAATAAATAATACTTTCAAATTTATAAAATATTATTTGAATATATTTACTTTAATGATATGTATAATATACTACTATATCTAAACCAAATTACCAAAATTATAAATTAGTATTAAATGTAATAATCCATACCACAATTATCTCTACGTCATGTCATCTTTCTATTATGTCTTGTCACATTTCTTTAGTGAAATCACTTCGCAAATTAGAACAAAACTTAGGTTCACCCTTAGACTGAACCTTTAAATTCACCTCACTTTTTAATACCAATCAAAGTGCCACGTATATAATTAATTAAAAATTATATTAAATTAAAAAATTTAGCTAAGAAAAAAATAATAATAATTTTAACAACTTTAATGCTGGTACCTAAACCTTAAATCTTAAATTTTAAACCCTAGACCAATCCTAAACACAAACTTTAGACCCTAAACTCAAATCTTATACTCTAAACTTAATTTAAACTTTAAACCCAAACCATAAATCCTAAATCCAAAACTTAGACCATAGACCGAAACCATAAATTCTAAACCCAATCTTATACCATAAACTCAAACTCTATACCCTAAACTCAAACCCAAATCCTAGACTCTAAACCCAAACTGTAAACCCTAAGCCCAAACTTTAAATATAAACACTATCAAGTTTGAGTTTAGGGTATACGATTTGGATTTAAGATTTAAGATTTGGATTTAAGATATAGCATTTGAGTTTAGGGTTTACGTTTTGGATTTATGGTCTAGATTTTGGATTTAGGATATAAAAATTATAGGGTTTAGGTTTAGGGTATACGGTTTGAGTTTAGTTTCAAGATTTAAATTTAGGGTATAGAGTTTGAGTTGATTTAAGGTCTAGGGTTTAGAATTTAAGATTTATCATTTAAGATTTAGCTACCGGCATTAATAGAGATTAGTGCTTTTTTAAACTAATTTTTTTCAATTTAGTATTTTTTTTAATTAATTATCTACGTAACACTTTAATTGGTTCTAAATGTTGAGGTGAATTTAAATGTTTATCATAGGAGGTGAACCTATGTTTTATCCTGTAAATAATGTCCAGAGGATATGTAACTAGAATGATCTGCAATACTTTCAACGTTTAGGATGACTACTATAATACACTGTGCCCACGCACACACATATATTATTAGAGTATATCCTATAGGATATCTACTCTTCTTTGACTTTTCTCTTATATATTTACAAGTCCCTTTAGTGCCAAACCACATTATGACATTCTCAAGACGACTCCTTCTCATCTTCATGTTCATCTTCTTCTTGCCTCTCCATAATGCCTCAGAAGCAAAACATTGTTCCAGTTCCTCATGTGGAAACAGAAACGTTGACGCTCGTTTCCCTTTCTGGCTATCTCCCAAGCAATCTTCGTCATGTGGCCACACAAGTTTCAACCTCTTATGCACCGATCGCCACGAGAGTAGTCATTCATTACGTGGGTACCAAAACAATATCACTCTCGAAGTCAAATGGCTCGGTTCCTTAAAATCTGGTACAAAACCCAAGTTCTTATTTCATTATTTATCCTTCACATCCAAGATGACAAGTTTCTGTTAAGAGATCATCATCATCTAGCTTCAAATCGAATGAATCATCGTTGACTTTTAGTTTCCGCAAAAATGGTTGTTATTTACTCATTAAGAGCATGGTTAATGAAGGAATCTTAAAAATTGAGTTCTTAGCGGAATTAAGAAACCGTCTCTTAATTTTTAACTAAAAAAGATAAGAACCGGCCTCCCATTAATCATGTTGTAAATGATCAAAACATAGAAAATCTAATAAGGACAGATCTTTTTTTTTATAAGCATGTGAATTCATTATGAAAATAATGGTACAAGAAATATAACAGTCCTTGAAGGATCAAATTCTACTACATCTAGGGGTAATCGAAATGCAGCTAATGAATTAGCTCTAATCATTCTAGTCAACAACCGAGAGAATGATTAGAGCTTAACTAACTAATTCATTAACAGCTATTCGTTTACCAGTAGATGAATGCTTACCTTGCTGCCGGAACCTGTAACAAGAACATTAATCAGGGAGCAAATCAACTGGAGAATAATGTTAGGGCCGAGGATCCCGAAGGTGCAACCAAATGGACGGAAGGAGAAGCGGGGTTAGCAAGGTCCTGGTCCAGTCCCAATCGGATGGTATCCACTCCAGACGCTGAAGTACTACAACACGCGGGAACAGTAGATTAGAATATTGAATACTATTTACCTTTGAACATCGTCCATGTATATATATATATATATATATATATATACTAAAGCTGTTTCTTCATCCTACAGGACTTTACAACTTCATTTTACTAGTACTGAAGTTGATCTTTCTCTCCATAATGACACTACTCTTCGGAATAACTACCTGTGTGGTATATGTCACCTTCAGTTTCGAGTGGCTCCCTACTCAGATACGAAGATCAGTGACACGGCTTGCGCGCAGGCCGCCTAGAGGTCGTGCTAGGTCTGCGATTGTTGGAGCGTACAAGAAAGTGAAAGTAGAGAAAAACATGAAGCTGCCAGGGAGAAATGACAATATATGTTCCATTTGTTTATCAGAATACCAGAGCAAAGAGACCGTTGGGTGCTTATTCAGATGCGAACACTGCTTCCACGTCGAATGCATCGATTCGTGGCTCCAGTTGCGTAGTTCTTGCCCTATTTGTCGAAACAGTCTCTCCATAAGGTAAAGTTTGTGACTATGCATGGTAACATATTATGCTCCTTTTTAATATTATGTAACCCTTTTGGAGTTTGAACCAAAAGATGTAAACCCTTTTGGAGCATCATTAACCAGACTCGTCCATGAGTCTCTCTTGTCTATTTAATAATCATTTAATTTAGTTTTACTATTAAAGTTTCATCATTTGTCAAACGATTTATCCACAATGCAACCATATTGAAAGCCAGCCACCGGGTTACATGCTATTCAAAGAAGTTGTTTCCGATTATAGATGACTCGTTGCTTTTAATTTTAAACGAAATATTTACGGTTTTACAACATTTTTATTAACTATATTCGTGTCTCCCAAGAAATGCAAACAAAGGCATAAACAGAAGATATTCCATTTATTATATACACAACTTAACGAGGCATCGACCGTCTATAACTAGGCACGTGTCATGATCTCCTCAGTAGCCGTCAGACTCCAGTCATTGATCGAAGAGTTCGGTTCTGCTGACGTCAGAACCGACCAATCAGTACTCCTCCTCTGTCTCCTCACTTTCCTAACAATGAGCTTGGTGTGCTGTTTGATAACTCCGTTCACGGCTTTGACGTAGTTTTTGGAGTCGTGGTCTCTCAACACCGAACCTTCAGAGCCATAAGCTGCGCGTTGGCTCAGCGTTTCGAGCGGGTGTGGGCGGTTTAAGAACCCATGCAACGCCGTGGGAGAGTAGCGCTCGTTGTTCTTGTCTAAAACATAGAGAGCGTTTCCCGGCGGTAGCCAAGGGTGCGTTGGTGAGACGCTCTCACTTGGCTGTAAGATAAATACTTTCCCCATTGGTGAATACAACAGTTTCTGCAAAGAGCAAAAACATAACCAAACACTTTTAGTTAACATCCGTATGTATTTTATTTTTTATACAAGCGAAACAAAGTTCCACAAACGTTAATATTGTATATAGTCAAAGTTCTAAAAACTGATCTTGACGACCATCACTTGTCAAAACAAAACGATTTTTTAGACTAACTTACATTTTTGTTGAGACAAGGATGTGTACGGAACGACCCATTCAGACGTTTGAGGACGAGAGCAACATGGTCAGGATAATTACACGAGAAAGCTCGTGGGACAATATCTCTGTGCATCATCACACAGTGAACATGACTCTCGTCAAGACCAAGCTCCTCTAGAATCTTCTCACCACCACAAAACACAAAAGGTGAACCAAACGTGACCACAGGTTTCATTGCTTCTGAACTAACGAGTCCTCTACTTAGAAGCATCAGATTCACTATTAATGAAAGACTGCCTCCAAGAGAATGACCTGAAAACTGAAACTTAGCTTTATCTCCGTGTAGAGACAAATGTTCCGTTATTTCAGGTAAGAACTGTTCGTATATTCCTTTTGCTGCCTCGTAGATTCCTCTGTGAACTAAAACATCTGTATCCTACAAAATTAAAACTGATCTTATAAGATCTATAAACACAAAAACAGTTTTGGTGTAACTTGAGGTTTGATAAACCGAAAAAATGCAAGACTAGCCCTGAGATTCTTGAGGCTTGAAACAATTACAAGACTTATATTTTTCTTAATCATTAGAGGATTAAATGATATATAGAGTTAACCACAAATATTTTGGGGGCTATAGGCCAATGTTTCATTTCGTTATGCACAAAACGACTGACAAAAGGAATAAATGAAACAATAACCAAATGTTCATCCCTAACAAAGATCATGGTCTTTACCTCAAATTTAGTTGGCTCAAAGAAGAGGTTTGCTTTCCAAGAAGCTAAAGAATCAGAACCCTACAAAACAGTGACATTAGTTAACACATCAAATATCATAATAGTATGAGAAAACAGAGGATTTAATTGTAAATTACCTGAATAACAAAGCACCGAGTGTATGAGTTTGGATCGTCACACACAAACCACTCACAAGGAGAAGATTGTAGCGACTGCAACTCCTTTGCCGCTTCTAGCTTCTCCTCCTCACCCGCAGCAACCACCGCGGTCATCGTAGACGCTGCGGCCTGAGCCGCAGCCGCTGATTTATATGGGTTGTTCAAGTCTGAAGAGTCATACTCTTTGCACGAGTGAATGTAAGAAGCAGCTGAAGCAGCAATCTTGTAAGCTGAAGATGACGATGATCGTTGATGAAGCTTCTCAGATTCTGATTCAGACGATGCAATAACAGGAACCCGTGTCGAATCTTGCTCGAGTTTCTCTCTAAGTAACGCTGCTTTAGCTTTCTTCTCTAGTGACGATGTAACAAAATTTAACCCGTAGTTTCTTCTCAAATCCTCACCCTTGATCTCAGGTATCGTGTAAGCCACGTTACACAAATAAGCTAACTGAGAAAGCTGTTTAGCATCAGACCAAGAAACTTTCACAAGCAACTTTGAAAACGACTCGCGTTCCCAATCGCCGTTTCCGTAATCCGCGACACAACCTTCCCCATCTTCACAACCACACGTAACGTTTTCATGTTCCGACACAACATCTCCGTTTACATTCTCTGCTCTTGTGTCTTTCTTCCACTGTCTCCTTATCTCAAGCAACCTCTGTACCCAATTCGCTTTCTTGGCTCCATCAAGATTCGGCTCGACCTCAGTCTCAATCTCATCACTATCTTTATCGTCCTCCGTTTCAAACAGCAAAGTTTTTATTGGACTCGGGATTATAGAGCTCGATATCTGAAACGAGAACACTCCTACAGATCGGCTGCTTTTCATTCCCTGACCAGGACGTACCGACACAGCACGTATCCTGTTGTTACAACACAAGTGATTGTCTGAACTCGATCTACGTATTCCACCGCCTTTCACAACGAGATCTTGACCGGACAACGATCTACGTAGGCCGAAATGTTCTTTGAAAACGTCGTTGGCCGCAGCCGCTGGAGATGGAGACGCCATAGCCGCATTAAACGCCATTCTTTTATGAACAAAACTCCAACTATAGCAATCAAGACAAGACAGAAACAACATTAAACTGTGTAACCGTTCTTATTAGTCTTTTATTTTTGAGCTTTTTTCATTAACCAAATGTAGTATAAAATCGTTGACTATTTCATAACATTAAGTAACGTTCTTTGTTGGTGAGAAAATGAAATGTTTTGATTAATTTGACCAGAGTCAACTAGGGTATTTACAAAAGGGATGTGTGTTCTTATGGACCTATTTTAGGTAACCACCATCCAGCTATTAAAGAAGAAGTACCAAGTTATTAATTTCAATATTCACCTACGAACCAACTAACAACCTTTGCTTATGTCTCTCTTAATAGTTGGACTGGGTCCATCGTACAGAACTACTTCCACATGCGCCACGTACGATGTGCTCATCGTATTATTATTTTTTCATTACAATACAGATCGATCAACAAGAAAGTTTTGTCTACTTTTTTTTAAAAAATTTTAAATATTGTTCTATTTACCTTTTGGCTTATTATAATATTATATCTATAAATTACGGAGAAAATTACCTGGAAAGTTTTAGTTTATTCGAGTTCCGATTTTTTTGTTTCAAAACAAAGAAAATAGAAAGACAACGCTGCTTGAAATTTTGAAAAAGAAAATATACGAGCATAATATGTATGTTGTTCATTGATTATGGAGTTTTTTACGGATTTTCACGCGAATAATTTGGAAGAAACAAAAGAGATAATGAGAAATCACACGAATCTCGAGATGCGTTACCTTATTTCTTGGTGTTGATTAATCGATCGACAGCAAGCAACAATAGATGATCAATGCAGCGTTTCTGAACCGTCGGATCAGCCGGAGTGGAGCATCGTCAAACCATCGAGATCAAGAAAGCCCTATTCTCTGGACGAGACTAAATTGATGAACAAATCTTTGATGATTAACACACACAACAAGAATAACAAGGCGGAGATACCAATATGTAATGCCAGGGAAATGGTGGTTTGAAGACGTACGATGAATCTTAAACGAGAAGGATACAAAAGAGTCAGACCAGACTATTCTGAAACTTGTTCTTGTTCTGTAAAAGATTCATGAATCTCTCTCTCTCCCTTTCACAGATGTAGATGCAAACAATATATGTTCATATATATACGTGAAAATGAAAAGAAGAGAGAGAAGCATGTCACGTGGAAGGAGGGAGAGAGAAAACCATAGAATGACGTAAATGCCATCGTTGTTGTATTTTTTTACTAATCGGAAAACCAGTGGTGGTTGGAGAGTAGTTAGCCACTCTTTTTGCTTAATTAGCGAGAGTATTTTTGGTAAATGTCGTTATGAAAAAAAATTAGCCATTCTTATACGTTAGACGTTTCCTCGATTTCTTCTAATTTAGTCAAACCTCAAAAATCTAAACAAAATCTACGAATTGTAAGTATTTTTCATACACGAATGCGACTAATTACACAAAAGATTAATGTATTAAAATATATGTTAAGTCGTTATTTTATAAACATCACTGTATTCACTTTTTATGTTATATAGTTTTCAATACTCGATGCATATTTATGCAATAATTTGCTTTTTTGATAATTATGTCTATTGATTTTGTTCATAATGAGTTAATCTAAACATTGAATTCTAACTCTATGAATTCAGAAAAGTAAAAAAAAATTTAAAAAAACAAAAGATGAAGGTATTTTTGTCACAACAATAACAAAAGCGTGCATGAGAGATGAAAATCTCTAATTGACCACAGATGAAGAAAGGGTAATATAGGAAAATAAACGACCATGACGAGCCAAATGTTCGGTTGCATGAAGCAAAGAGCGTCAGTGATCTCCACATATCGTCTCCCAGGTGGTGGCAACCACACAGCCGCCTTTAGTTTCCTGCCGGTTTTCAATTTTCCACTTGTTTTTTATTTACACATTTGTTTCTTCGAAGCCACTGTGTTTCTGCCAAAGAGTAACTAAACTACATTGTCAGCTTTCACCGCTAGGCCCCACGTGTTCTGCTAATAACCCTCCGTTTCACTGTATTCACGGGCTTCTTCAAAGAGTGGACTTGTTAATTCTCGAAACATTTCTAAGGCCATTATTTTATAGGCTTCGATTGAGAGAAGGCCTTTGTTGGATTCTGATCAGGTCCAAACCAAATGGAGTCTCAAGCTAATAATCCTCCGCAAATTTATCTTTGATGGTCCTTAGTTATTCCCCATCCGAATCAATCACGAGACCAAATTTGAGCTCTTTAATATATTTGATAAAATATTATGCATAAATTAGTTTTTACTGTGTACATTGGTGTATGTTTACAACCTCCTATTTTCACTCTACAACATCTTCTCTTTCTTCCCACATCACAATTCAACATTCACTTAATTTTTATTCACTGCAATGATTTGTTTAAAAAAATTACAATACGATGGTCCACCATTTTTATTCATACTTTTTTATGCTTATGTGCTTACATATTTATAAATTAAAAAAACTTCTCCGTCCAAATGAAATAAAGCAAGTCTTTACTTATAGAACACGAAAATAATGAATTTTGATATAATTTTTTTTAATATATAGTTACAATTTTATGAAATAATTGATGTTAAATAATTGAGATGAAAAAAAAATAGAAACTATGAGTATCCACACAGTTTCTTACACTTGTCTTTATTTATTTACTTTCATTGAAATTAAAATCTGAAATATAAACCTAATATTTTAGTTCAATCAATATTTGACACGTCAGGTAAAATAGACTCATTTTTGTTTTACAACAGTGTGGATAAATTTTTACAACAAGGTATAAAATCGTTATTGGCCTAAAATAAGAAATGTCTACGTTCTTATTTTTTTTGTTTTGCTAAAACATCAACTTATCATTAACCAAAATTGAATACATGATTTTGACTTCATATTAATTCAACTAAAAAACAAAAAAGTAATCTAATATCACCTGTGAAGGTGTCAATAGATCCTATATTACCCAATATTTTTTTTGTACCCTTCCGACCATACTAGAACAAATTATTCTACAACTCATAATGGAGCGTTTCTTATACCACTAAGTCCTATCACTAAAACCAAAGAATATATCCTCAAACCTAGATCAATCAAAAAACCCTAAATCTTGTATATTAAAACAGAAGTCATGACTTCATTTCATATGTGATTTTTTAAAATTTTGACCTATTCTTAAATAAAATCAAACTTACATAACTTCATTGTTATATCTTTTTAATATCTTTATTTTTCTATAGACCCAATTTTACTTGAAATAAAATAAAATATATTTCAAATGTTCTAACAAAATCTTATAAAATCTTTTTAGAATCTTTTTAAATTTAATTTCGAAAAGTAGTTAGTTTTAATTTAAATTATCATAAAATATAATTAGAAATTAACATTGAATTTAGTTTTGATTTATAAACAAAAATTAAAATATTTTTAATTATATTCAATCTTAATAAAAAGGAAATTTATTAATTCAAAATAACTAAGAATATTTTGTTATAAATAAATATTTATATCTATTTTTTTTAAATATATCTATCTATTCTATTAAAATAAAAGTCATAAATCTATTTTTTTTAAATATATCTATCTATTCTATTAAAATAAAAGTCATAATTTCTTTTATGTATGATATTTTTATTTATACCAGCTTTTAATTTTTAATTATATGTATATCCTTAATGCTAATAAGATATAATATTTTTAACTATTTTAATCATAACACTTCTAAAATATTTTAATAATATATATATATATATATATATATATATATAGTATTTAGAAATTCTAATTCGTAATCAGTAATGAAATTTTATTATACATTAATATATATATATATATATATTCAGCTATATTTTATAAAATGAAAAGAATAAAATTATATCTTTCATTATCTATTTTATAATAATATATATCATTTTAAAATAAAAAATTATATTGAACTAAATATGGTAAAATTATTCTAAACTGATAAGTTAATATATTTTATTTTAATAAACATAAAATATTTAGGCTAAAAATATAATATGTTATTAGAACAGGTTAACATTAATAAAATATATAATATATGTATAAAAATTAACTTATCTAAATTTTTATATATACATAAATTATTATATAAAATGCATAAACATAAAACAATGCAAAAACAAAATCTAGCGCTTTAAATATGTTTTTTCATGCATAAAAATTGATTTAATAATCAAACGCAAATTCAATAGGACAAATATATAATAAGAAGAAACATATATATGTGATGGTTTGAATTTACTGCATGTTTGAATTTACTGCACGAAAACTATAAAATTATTTTATTCTAAATAATTATACAAATATTTAAATATATGAATAACATTAAAAATGTATATTGATTATGGAAAACAAATATCTATATAAAATATGAAAATATATATCCGTACGGTTGTGCGGGTTGAAATCTAGTTAAGACTTCATATACAAGCTCGCAGCGAATGGCACCGATGGATTGGAACGGCAAAGCATCAGGTCCGTCTCTTGGCATATGTCCAAGGTACATTTGCACGTACATGGCTCATAATTGTTTTTTAACAAATTTTAGTTGGAGCATAGGACTCTTTAGTAAAAAAATAAGACCCATTTTTATAGATTACTAGTGGTATTCCGGGTTTGTATGTTTTATTTTCTAATGAATTCA
>JABAYD010062326.1:0-15907 GCA_014822095.1 Diplotaxis tenuifolia
ATCACTTCAGTCCATCACTTGCCGTGTCAAGATGCCTTTCTCCCCTTCCTGGTTCATAGCCACCTTTGTCTACGGTTCAAACTTCAGAAAGATTAGGCGTGAGCTCTGGTCTGATCTTCGATTCCTCGCTTCTTCTTCTCACGTCGTGAACACTCCATGGACTGTTTTGGGTGACTTTAATCAAACTCTGGCGGCTAGTGAACATTCCACAGCTGATGCTTTCTCCTCTTCTCGTGGTATGAGGGACTTCATCAACTGTACTCACGATACTAACCTTGCCGATCTGAAGTATTATGGCAACTCTTTTACTTGGTCTAATAACCAAGGTGCTTCTGTCATTTCAAAGAAACTGGATAGGATCTTGGTGAATGACGCTTGGCTCCATATCTTTCTTAATTCTCTTGCTGTATTTGGAGATCCTGGGATCTCAGACCATAGCCCGTGTTGTATTTTTTTGGATGCAGAGAAGCCGAAAACTAAACAACCCTTCAAATTTTTCTCTATGCTTAATGATCATCTTGATTTTGAAGTGGTGGTTAAGGAATGTTGGAATTCTATACCGTTTGATGGCACTAAAATGCTGAAGGTTTCGAGGAAATTAAAGGCCCTAAAGAGTATCATTCGCTCCTTCAGTAGGGAAAATTACTCCGGTATTGAGCAGAGGGTCACCGAAGCTTTTGACGACCTCACCAACTGCCAACGGATTGTCCTCTCCTCCCCCTCTCCTCAGGCCGGTATAAATGAAAGAACTGCTTATGCCAAATGGATCATTCTGGCCAAGGCCGAAGAATCTTTCTTTTATCAGCGCTCCCGAGTAAACTGGTTGGATAAGGGAGATAGCAACACGGGTTTCTATCATAGGCAAATGCGAACCCGTAACTATATGAATCAGATTCTCTATCTGAAGGATGAGGCAGACAACATACTTGGCACTAAAGAGGAAATTATGGTTCATGCTGTCTCTTTCTATGAGGAACTTCTGGGAGGGAAACCACATTCCTCTACCACATCACTTGAGGATATCGAGCAGCTACTCTCTTATAGGTGTTCTCCACTGGTCTCAGATTCTCTCTCTGCTGCCTATACCAGTCAGGATATCAAGGCAGCTTTCTTTGTATTACCGAAAAACAAAGCACCCGGACCCGATGGTTACCCATCGGAGTTTTTTACAGCGCATTGGAACACGGTGGGTCCGGAGGTTACTGAGGCGATTCAGGAATTCTTTTCTACCGGTCGTCTATTACAGCAATGGAATGCAACGATTCTAACGCTGATCCCCCAAGAAGAAGAACGCTGATAAGATCTCTGATTTTCGGCCTATATCTTGCTGTAACACAGTTTACAAGGTGATCGCTAAGCTCCTCGCCAACAGGTTAAAGCAAGTCCTTCCCCTTGTCATCTCGAAAACTCAGTCCGCTTTCATTCCGGGGAGACTCCTTGTTGAAAATGTACTCATGGCGACAGAGTTGATCCAAGGTTATAATTGGAAGAGTATCACAAAGCGATTTATCCTGAAAGTTTATCTGAAGAAGGCTTTTGATTCCATAAATTGGAGTTTCATATTTGTGATCTTGAAAGCTCTTGGTTTCCCAGTCTCTTTTATAAACCTTATAGCTCAGTGCATCACCACCACTCGTTTTTCGATTGCTATTAATGGCGAACTCGGAGGTTACTTTAAAGGAGCGAGAGATCTTCGCCAAGGCGACCCTCTATCTCCTTACCTATTTTTTTTGGCTATGGAAGTCTTGGGTCAGATGCTTAACAGAGATTTCAACACTGGTTTGATTGGCTATCACCCGCTTGCGTTGGACCCGGTAGTCACTCACTTGGCTTTCGCGGATGACATAATGATTTTCTTTGATGGGGCGCAAGGATCGCTTCAACAAATTGCAGACACTCTTGAAATATTCTCCTCTTGGTCTGGTCTTCACATGAACAGATCAAAAACAGAGCTTTTTGTCGCGGGAATGAGCCAATCGGAAGCTACTGATTTGTGTCATCTTGGCTTCTCTCTCGGCTCTCTTCCGGTTAGGTACCTTGGTCTCCCGCTTATGCATAGGAAGCTGCGCATCTGTGACTACAGGCCTCTTATTGATCAATTGAAAAGTCGCTTTACCTCATGGTCCTCTCGGGCTCTAACCTTTGCGGGCCGCAGACAGCTTCTCTCTTCTGTCATCTTCAGCAAAGTAAATTTCTGGTTCTCAATCTTGCTGCTGCCCAAAGGATGCATCAGAATAATTGAATCTCTTTGCTCCCGATTTCTCTGGAATGGAAACATCACTGAAAAAGCTACTGCAAAGATCTCATGGCATCAGGTTTGTCTACCTAGATCAGAAGGAGGGCTTGGGCTGCGTAATCTATCTTCTTGGAACAAGACCCTTTGCTTGAAGCTTTTGTGGCTCCTTCACGCAGAGTCTGAATCCCTTTGGGCGTCATGGACTAAAAAACATCGCATTAAACACGTCCCCTTCTGGAGCATAGATCAATCAAAGCAATCATCTTGGATTTGGAAATCGATCCTCAAGCTTCGAACCGTGGCGGAACAGTTTATTAAATGTGAGGTGGGCAATGGCCTCACGGCCAGCTTTTAGTATGATTCCTGGAACCATCTTGGCCCCCTGATTAATGTTTTTGGAGTTAATGGTCCGAGGCACATTGGTATTGAGTTAAACGCAAAGATTTGTCATGCTTGTACTGATAATGGTTGGCTTCTTAGACCTGCAAGATCCCCGCAGGCAGAGGAGCTTCATATCCTCCTCAGCACCATCCCTCTTCCCACTCACTCAGACAGAAATGATATCTATTACTGGAAATTGATGGTAAAGCTTTCTATTCCTTTCCTGCTTCTCAAACTTGGAACTCTATAAGAACCCATGGTGATCAAAAGGAGTGGGAAGCAGCAATCTGGTTCAGGGGCCATATATCCAGTCACGCGTTTCACATGTGGGTTGCCCAATGGGACAGACTCCCAACCAGGATTCGTCTGGCTAGGTGGTCACCAATGATAGATAAATCTTGTCTTCTCTGCGGTAACCAAGATGAAGATAGAGATCATTTATTTCTAAGATGCTCCTTTAGTGCACAGGTTTGGAGACTGGTAATAAGACGCCTTGGGTATAGACCTTTCCTCTTCCACACGTGGACCGCTCTCATGGATTGGCTCCACCTTAAAGACAAGTCCTCTTCTCTTACTCTTCGCCGTCTAGCTGTTCACGCAACTGTTTCTAAGTTGTGGTTTGAGCGTAACAACAGGTTACATACCACCAGGTCTTCAACTCCGCTCTCCATCTTCAAGGATATCGACCGGACCATCCACAACTCAATCCACGCACGGAAGAGAGGACGGAATTTCAAGAATCTAATGAAACATTGGCTTAGATTCTCTTAGCTTGCTGGAAATAATTTATATTATTCCCGCAATTAAGTTCTTTGTTGTTTTTTATCTTTTTTTGGCAACAAATAACTTCATGTCTTTTCCTTTGTACTTGTACAAATTTGAATCATTTTAATGATAATTCACATACTTATCAAAAAAAAAACTTCCTCAGCCGCTTCTTCCGCATCGGCGGCGGTACCACCACCCCCACCGCTCCTCCTCCTGCTCAAACATCCACCGCCGCAGCCCCTTCTCCTTCTCGATTTGCCCGTCTCCTCGCCTGGATCTCCTCCCATGCCCCAGATGCCGAGGCATGGAGAGATTTCTTCAGTGTGTCGAGAGAGGGGATCGAGTGGCTCGTCGGGAACTTGTTTCGGTTCGTTCCGGCGAAGCTTTTCGCGGTGTCCGTCGCCTCTTCCACCCTTGTTCTTCTTCGAGCCTTTGAGCCTCAGCCTCCATCATCTTCCTCAAATCCCTCTTCAGCCAGCTTCGGGTGATGATCCATCCTTCCTCTTCCCCACGTACTTCATCCTCTTTCTTCTCATGTATTGCGCTCTAAACTCATCGGCTAAGCTCTTCATCAACGGCAAGATCAGGTTCGTGGTTGAGTTAGGAGGTTTGGTCTCCGGTCTTGCTGCTCTATATTTCCTTGTTGATTCTATTCACAAGTTGCAGGTTACTTTTGTGTTTGTGTCTGTGGCTGGTGTGGTCGTGGTCGTCTTGCTCGCTCTCAAGATCTGGGATCTTTACCTAAACCGTCTTGTTTAAGCGTGTCTTTGGATTTCTCTTAATATCTTATCGTGTTTAGTTATATGCTTTTGTTCTGATCGTTATATGCTTTTGTTCTGATCGTCCGACTATTTATTTATGCATTACCAAGTCTTATCTCTTCTGCAACTTACATGAAGAAAGAATTAGGTCTTTTTTTTCAGAGATACAAACTTTATATTCCCATATCTTTTTTCCCCTCTCTAATACTATATATCACCCTCGTTTTACGTGTTCAACCCTTTACTTTTACATTCAACCGTCAGATCACATCCAGCATTTGACCGAACCGAACATTAAAAAAAAAAAACAACCATGTTTTGTTTTCAGATGGAGTACACCACATTTATAATGTAACACGATTTAAACTATCTGGGATCGATCACTCATTGGAAATGTTATAAAATTAGTTATAGAACCAAAGTAGTCTATCATTCTTCAACCATTATAAAATAATTTAAATTCATCCGAAACTACTTATATTGTACTATGGTTATAACTTACATTTATGGCTTAGTGTTTGTAACGATGCATTCATTTTGTAACAATACCCGCTTCACTACTCCCCATGTGTTTTTCTTTCTTCATTGCCAGCCATACGGAAAAAAAGGAAACGTCGTACGGACAAAAGAATTATGTTTTTTTTAATTAACTGTCGTATGGTCTGCAATTCACGCGTCCCACGCGCCCAAAAGGGTGAGAGTGGTGCTAAAATGTCAAAACCACCGTTTCACCCCCTCTTGTTTTATTTCTGCTTTATGGCCTGAACGTATTTTTCACTATAAAACAAAATTAACAACAGATAACCAAAGTAGAACTACAGTAGCACAAGAATTTAAAAATAATAATAATAATATTGGAATTCAATTTCTTTGCAGATAACTCCAACTTTTATTACCACTCTAAGTTGCAACAATACCATAATCAATTTGTCCCCCCCAACTAATGGCCTAATTAAAATTTGACAGTCTCCTTCAAAAATCGTTACTAAAATCGTAACGCTACTAAAATCAACAATACTTGTGCTTCAAACGCGTTCACACGTGAATAGCGAAACAATCACTTTGCCCTATCAAAACGACGCATTTTGACATTTTCCTCTCCAACTAGTTGGAGTTGGACGGACCCGTAACACAGAGAGCATGTTTCCTCCAGTAAAAAACCTTTGACTGTATATAGTATTCTTTCTCCGCATAATATCCGAACCGTTTATTTCAAATAAGAGTCAACAGCCATATACATATTAAGTATTATATATCTAAAACATAAACTTCCTTTTTTAAAAGTAAAATATAAACTTCTTAATATTATAAAATTGTTTTCCTTTTAGTTCTTTGACTTTAATATACTTTTTCGTATATTTTTCGTGTTAACATACATGGCCGGCTTAACAACACAAAGGGCCCTTGGGCAAAAAAAAAATTTATGCCCCTGTAATTAATTTATTTTATTTTTTTATCAAAATAGTGTTAAAAATATATAACAACTTACCTAAATTTATTCATTTATTTGCATTCTGTAGAGATAAAATATTTAGATTACTATGTTTTTTTATTATTATGTAAATATGAAACCGAAAGTACAAAAAAAAATAGACTTTAATGTCAAAAGATAAAAGAAAATAGACCGTTTCTATAGCTAATTCTTTTTGTTTTAGGTGGACCCCGGGCGGTTGCACTCCTTGCCATGCCACCTAAGCCGGCGTTGTTAACATATCACAAAAAAACAATTGAAAACAAGAGGCGTGGGGATACTAATCGAGAATGTAAATTTACCAGTTACCTGTTTTTTTGTTTCATTATTTAACTTGTTTGACGTGGAAAACGTTTTGATAATCAGTAAAACACTTTGGAACTCAAGATCTGAATCCGCATGCAATATATACATAATAATTTAAGTTATCTTCTAGATATGAATTTAATATTTAGTTGGTTCCTCTTATAATTCCATCTAAATAAGATTTTATGTTGAATTTTTGTTCTGATAGATTTTATGTTGGATTTTTGTTCTGATAGATTTTATGTTGCTCGTATCATGATCCATAAAATTGCTGAGAAGCGAGAACCAAAAGAATGTTGCCACTTTTAATTGATTTGTGGTTTACGATTTTTCGTTGTTTTTGTAGGAAAATCATGAAGGTGAAGATTTGCCTCCGGAACTGAAACAAATCAAGGAACAAATCCAAAGATAAAAGCTTCTGCACATTCAGGCAAAAGGAAAAATTTGGTTGCTTACGTGCTGGGCCTGAAGGCAGTCACGTGATGCATTTGAATGGGTCTAAATTTTTATGGGGTCTATATTGAAAATACATTTATAAAATGAAGTTATAAAATACATAAAACAAAAAAAAAATCATAGAAATAAACTAATTAAATTATGTAATATACATTTTTAAAAACTACTTCAGTTAGTTGTTTGTTTTTTACTTTATAAAATGTATCATATATATCAAAATATTAATTATAAATTAAATTATTCATTAAATTATGTGTATAATTATATTATATTATAATTTATTAAATTACATCATTTTAAACAAAATTATATTTATTTTAAACGAGTCAGTTTAAAAAGATAAATATTTATAATGCTAAATATTTAAAGTTAAAATTATAATCTATATTTGTTTTTATGTCAAATCTTATTCATTTTAGTTGTTATTTTAATTTTAAGTTTTGAAAATATAATTCTGATAAAATTAATTGTTGAAATTAAACTTAAATAAAATAATTTGGAAAAGGTAAAAGCTAAGAGCATAATTATCCCGGGTTTCTCTACCCGGGTTTCTCAACTTCTAAAAAAAAAAAAACGCACCATTCGCGAATCGCCACGTGTCAGTCGGGTCCGCAAACAGTAGAGAAACCGTTTCTGAAAGTTTCTGAATTGAAGATTTTCTGTAACGGTTTCTCTGGATTTTAAGGGTCCTACTTGCTGATAAACCCGGTCAGAACCTGGGATAATTATGCTAGAGAAAAAGAAGAAAAGGATAAACATAAAGATGTCTAAAATCATTCCTATTAGATGACAAACATAAAGGATAAAATTAACTGATAGTCTGATAGAAGTAATAAATGACATTACAGAGATGTCTCAAGCATACAGTGAGTTGACGGACGCCTGTAGAGATGGATCTTTACGTCATAGGAGCTAAACTTTTTGGGAAGATTTTTTAACGAATGCAGACGAAACAGTTCTGAAGCATCCTCAACCTATTGACCCATATATCCTATTTTCAGATTTTTGTCGATGTGAATTTTTTTTTGCATATCCCAAATAAATCAACGTGAATTTGTTTTTGAATCATTTAAAGACGTGACTTATGTATATATGTTATAATGTAGTTTTGACGTTTGATTTGGCAACATCTGGAACTATTGTGTGCACGTTCTATTTAACGTTTAAACACAATTTTTGTTGTCACCATATCACCATTATAGAAAACCATGGACTTTGAAATTGAAGACATTATTCTTTTATCCATTAAACATAAAATTGAGTAAATGCGGAATTGAGTCTGTCATAACTCATAACATAGATAATAAAAGCTTTACTCGACCCAAACTATCTCTATCAGGACAACTGATTTTTTCCCACGAAAAACTTTCATCATCCTTAGTCATATTTTTTATTTATTTTTACTATTCTTGTAAAAATAAATATTATATTCGCGTATAGAAAAATATTTTGAAAAAAACTTCATTTGGTTACTATCACATGAACATTACCTTTTTAGTTAAAATCTATGAACCTACCAATACTTATGTTCATATAGAGTCTTACCTTTCAAACAATATATTCATGTACTATAATTATTAATCTGTTAATCTGTGACCTTGTGAAGACTCTCTCTGTTAAGCCGTTCCCTTTTCACTTTCTAACCAGGAACCGAATCTCTTAATCTGTGACCTTGTGAAGACTCTCTCTGTTACCGCTTCGATTAGGTCACTCATCCTCTCCCTCTCTTATTTTTTCCTGTATGAATGTTTAGCTTTCAGATTCTCTTTTTTTTGTCTGATTTCTGATGGCCTTGTCTTATCTGTAACACTCGTGTATTTTTGATAAGCTGTAAAAGTGTTAATCTAGAAATATTACATGGAAACAGACATGTTTGATTCATAGTACATCATTCTTTTCTTTGAAAATTAGTTCATTTAGAAAAAGGGAAATTTTGATATATTATATATATATATATATATGGCAAAATAGCTTTGCCATATATATATATATGAATTGAAAACAAGAAATTAAACTAGCGGATCCATATTTTTAAGGAGACATCTACAGATGGAGGATACCTGGAGTAGGGAGATAGTCAACTTTTCCAAGAAGAATGGTGTGATAAGAACTGCTAACTTCTCAAGCGGCGGCTGTGAATGGTAAATATACAGGGAAAAAATCACATTTTTTTTGTAGCTGAGTTTTATTATTATTATTATTATCTTTTTATTTTTTAACATGTAAAAAGGGTTTTCTCCTAGGTATGTTAATGTGTATCCCAAGGGTGTGTTGGGCTCTGATCACTTGAGTCCGTTCCTATGCGTAGCGAATTCTGATTCATTGAGGCTTGGATGGAAAAGGAGAAGTAGTTTTTGCTTTGTTTTCTTGAATCAATCCGGAGAAGAGTTATTCAGATCACCTGGTAAAGTATATCAAACATGTTACTTAGTGATGATTATCTGCTTGATTTGCAAAGAAGATGAAATCTTGCAGAGAGAATCGCCTTGTTCTGCAATGAAAGTCAATTTTGGGGTTACACTACGACGCTGCCTCCTTCCAAGCTCCAAGAAAAAGGGTTTCTGAAGAAGAACAAACTAATCATTAAAATCGACATCAAAGTCCTTGAAGTTGTTCATCAAGGGAAGTCAACTGAGAATGAGATGTTCGATTACTGTGGTTTTCAGATCCCTGTTTCTCAAGTAAGTTAACCTTATCTTTAATAAAAAAATCTGATTAGCATAACGACATCCTCTCTCTCTCTGTTTTGGCAGCTTGTACTACTGATCATGAATCTTACCAAATATGACCCACACTTTGCACAAGATTTTGCACCAGAGAACCAAGCGGTCAAAAAAAAGTACAGGAATGTCTTCCGCATCGTCGAAACACTGAGCAAGTCTCCGCAGAGCTTGTCTTTGGCTGAACTATGCAGGGCTCAAAGCCAGGTGACTGCGCTGGAGGAAGATGGCTTCAAGCTCGACTGGTTAAATTCAAAGATTGAGCAACTTTCCGCCCAGTGCAAGAATGAACCACTTCCGCATCTTCTTGCTCGCCTCCTTTGTGTCTTCCTTTCTCTAGTCCTTTCAAACATCTTATCTCTTTACTGTCCGTTTTTAAACCTCTTGCGAAGAAGAAGGATACAACGCCATATGAAACCTGTGCTCGCTGTGACGTTATCTACTTGGCTTATTCTTCTTAGTTCTGCGGTTCCAATCTCCCCTCCTATCATGAGTGTTAACCGCACCGAAGAATCTTACGCATGAGCTTGTTCTCAACTGTTAATGGCTGAGTTTGAAGCTGTATCTCCTTGGAGGAGGTGGCTAAGCTCACCCATGGTCCTCTCTGCTCCTGTAGAACAGCCGGCTGTTTCTGTCTGCTCCTCCTGTTCACAGCCTACTCTTAGGACAGATCCTGATTGTCACCGGCTTTTACTTTCATTATCAACTCTTAGACCGATGATTGTTCTCCCTAAAGGAAAGATTTACTCTATTGTGCTATGGTGTGGGCGAGGAATCAGATTGGGTATCTTTATGCCAGATCTCGCCAGAACCTTCTACCTTACGTTCTCTGCACACGATGGTCAGTCTCCACAGATGTTGACGACTCAGTGTGTGGACTCGCATAAACCGCTCCCTGCACCATTGGCAGACTTCATCCTTCGCGTCATGGGACACCTTATGGAGTCCTCACAAGATAGACGAAGCATACTTTCACTCAGCTATTGGTCTGCTCTTACAATCCTCATACGTCCACCAAAGCTAGCTAACTCCCATATATCCTCTCTATACTAACACGGAAGTCACTTGACCAATAAGAATTTGACACTTGGCAAAACTTAAAAAAAATCATTAAACAAATGTCATATTAATCATATTCTCATTAAAAAAAATCTTTTGATCACGATTTTTTTGAATTTTCAAGTATCTATCCCTAAGTTTTCTCACACTATCCCCACCACATTCAAAGACAAAGACCACGTTTTAAAACTGAAGAAACTTCAAAAATAGAGTAACTCTATTATAGAGTAATTAAACTATTGGAGCAAAACTTACTCTCTTCATTTTTATGTAAATTATAGAGGAGAAAAAAAGAGTTGGGTTGGAGATGGTTTTAGTGGGAGATTGATTTTTAAAGAGTTGAAGAATTTAAAGAGTTTGTTGTTATTGGTAACATGATTCTTAAACTTCTAAAAAGTCTTGTGTTATTGGGATAGTGATTTTACAATTCCATATAAATCTTTTGTTATTGGTACTATGATTTTCTAACTCAATTTAGAATTCCATCGTTATTGAAAAAGTTGAGTATTTTCTAATTTTGTAATTCTATTAAATTATGGTGTTATTGGGACAATGATTTATTACATTTTAACACACTACTCATAACTTTTAAAATACTAGAGTAAACCCATGTATTCTCAAAGTTGAGATGACAAAATCAAAATCTCTTTATCAAACATTCATATATGATTCGTGAGAGGCATTACTAGTTCCATATAATTTCTTTTTCAAACATCCAAATACGTAAGACATGCATAATCCAGAATTTTGTTATTTATATATGCAAGACTTTGCCAAAATTCACTGAATGTAAAACTTTGATCTCTTAAATGTGTCTTTTGTGTACCCATATTTTGAATCTTGACTAACAATAAGTAAAAAAGTGGTCACCATCTCTTCAATGTATATATTCTGGATATCATAGACCTGTTTTCATTCTGATAAAATCACAAACTTTTTAAATGAGCTTGGATACATGTGATATATTGATCGAAAGTGCTTAAGGTCCTCTTTTAAAGCATTTTAAATATAATCATAACCAGTTTTAGTGATTGGCCGACGAACAGGGAGTTGTATTCGATTGCCATTCCTCACAAGCATGTCAGTTTGGTATCAATACAGAATTGAACATACCTTACTCTGAATATATTACATTATATAGGAAATAGATAAATAATAGTAGACAAAAGTTAATATAAATCCCAATAAATCATCGTCAATCAAGCCAAAAGAATATATAGATTCTATAATATGAGAAAGACATGTTGTTAGAATCAATGAAAATCCTTGCAGAATTAAAATCTATTGACTTTTGAAATCATTGTGACTTACCTTCCCACTAACACCCCTTTACAATCCATCAAATTTTTAATTTTTAAGATCGTTAAATTTTTAATTTATTCATCAGACTCTATTGGTAGACTCTATTGGTGATGATTTGAAATCTATTTATATTACAAGGAAATTCAAAATCTTTAAAAGTTGAATAACACCAAATTTTAAAACTTAAATTTCAATCATTGATTAAATAACACTGAATATTAAAATAGAATTTAGAATCATCAATTGAATAACAGTATATTGTGTATAGATTTAAACTCTTTTAAAATACATGATTGAATAACCGGAAAATTGCATAAATACACATTGTTGGGTACACTAATTCACATTTACCTTAAGAAATAAGACTTATTCAAAAATACACATTTCATTAAAAAACAAAAGACTCTTATATCCTTATTCTTTATATATATAAACTCTAAACCCCAAACCCCTAACCCCTAACCCTAAAATTATTAACCCTAAACCGTAAATTCTATACCTTAAACCCTAAACCATACCCTAATTTCTAGACCCTAAACCCTAAATTCTAAACCCTAAACCCTAAACCGCTATCCCTAAAATTATAAACCCTAAACCCTAAATTCTAAACCCTAAACCCTAAATTAATCTAAACCCTAAATCCTAAATTCGAAACCCTAAACCCTAAATTCTAAACCCTAAACCCCTAACCCTAAAATTATAAACCCTAAACCCTAAATCCTAAACCNNNAACCCTGAAATTCTAAACTCTAAACCCTAAACCCTAAATTCTAAACCCTAAACCCCTAACCCTAAAATTATAAATCATAAACCCTAAATTTTATACCCTAAACCCTAAACTCTAAACCCTAAATTCTAAACCCTAAATTCTAAACCCTAAACTCTAAACCTTAAATTCTTAACCCTAGATCCTAAATTCTTAACTCTAAATCCTAAATTCTTAACCTTTAATTTTAAATTCCAAACTATATATTTCTTACAAAAAATTAAGTGTAAAGATAATTAGTGTAAAAATGAAATAGTGTATCTTGAATGTGGTATTAGTTACAATTTCCCTTAAATAACACCACCTCGATGTTTTCTTTTGAATACTTCTCAATAAAATAAACACGTTCCTATATATAATTCTGGTGATTTTTCTGGAAAAAAAAAAGGAGTGCTATATGTTCCGGACCTGAAAATTAGATAGACTGGCCTGCTTGTGGCTCACCACCGACTATTGAAATGCTGATGTCAGCTATGACGTCGATAGCGTTGTGGTCGCCGAGAAAGGAACTCACGATCAAAATGGAGGGTGGTGCGCATTATGCTTCGCTTGTCCAGTTTCACACGACTGGTACAAAATTTTGCTAACACCATATATATTCCACTAACCGTATATAAGACAATTGTAAAGTTGTAACCATAAATATAATGTATTTTTATACGCAGATAATAGTAACTTTCTGAACTGTACTTTTCTTATATATAAAAAAAACAAAAAAAACATTTGTTGTGTTGTTTTCTGTCTGATTTGAATTGCGTGGTGATTTTGGAGAACTGATAGATCTTTCTACTACCAGAGAATACAATGCCAAAGCACCAAGAATTCAACAAATGCACCATTTTTCAAACTTTTCATGAACCCTCATAAACGAGGTTAGTGAGAGTACCATCGTGGAAAACTCCATAAACTCCACAGATTTCTGAATTAAAAAAAAATACGAAAACTATGATTCCCGCTGCTCTCAATCATGAACACCAACAAGAAATAAGTAATGATTTAAACCTGTTGTCTGAAAGTCACAGCCGTTGATAAGATGTTCCCAGTTTTTCAAAAAAAAAACTATATATTTCTCTTGCACGCTGTGAACAGAAAATTCTCATACGCTACAAATTAAGAGAAACATATCTCCTGATAAATTAAGAAGAGTGATTAACTCTCACTCAGTTCGATATAGAAAGGCTTCAATGACATTATAAATCAATAACATTTCATATGAGTCAAAGACAAACAACGAAACTTATCAGTTGCAAGTTCAGTAGAGAGAAGAAAAATAAGTATTTATGCAAAATCCAGTGTTACGTAAATTGAAGAAGCAAAGCTTCTTTCTTCATTAAGGATCAAGACTGCTTGTCTCACCGTAACTGATGTTAGATAGACGCACGCTCCATGGCGGTCATAATAAAAGCTTCTTCTGGGGTTGATCAGTTCCAAAGAATCGTAAAAAGATTCTACGTCAAAGGTTATTAACTTTTGCTTCACTTTTTTTCAAACAAAACAAATATTCCACACACTAAAGTAGACAACTTAAATTTTTGATCATGATCTAGATGATATTGACGTTTTTATATATTCATCTAACCAATTTGTTAAGAAAGTCAATTATCTTATAATAAACTTTCTAACATGGTCGTATAAATTACATAGCTTTACTTTATGTAGGTTAGATGAAGGTTTTTGAGAGAAAATGTTTTTAAAATATTTTCTGCGTTTATTATTTAATTTTATAAAAACCAGTTGAGTTTATTGCATTACTATTATAACTAATTTAAATAATAGTAAATTATATATTTATAATAATAGTAATTTTTAAATATACATGACAACATAAAAAAAACTATATTCACGAAAATAATCTTCTGATAAATTAAATTTCTTCATCTTCATATTGACATAGTCGATTATGATTTTAAAATTTGAAAAATTAGTATAAAAAATGAAAATTGGCTGATCACGTTAATTTCGTCGACCTCGCTCTATTTTCTATTTTCACAAGTTTGATGAAACAAACTATTTTTAGTTTGTTTGTGGTATATATATATATATATATATATATGAGCTTTAAGAACAATTTCAACAAAAAAAAAAAGAAATCATTGTTTATGCTATCTCAGATACTGAGTCATGAAGCCTTCTATTCTGTTCGTTGTTTCTTGTGTTGTTTTGTTGCTCGTTTTGAGCTATCCTGAAGGTATCTATCAATACTCGTTTAATGACTAATAATTTATGGACAAGAGAAATCATAATCTAATTTTCAATTTGCTGCATTATCAAAACAAAACCTAAATTTTATCATTTATTAAAACCATTTAAAAAAAAAAAATCTTATTTATTATAAATATTTCTTTTTTTGTCGATATAAAACAGCAGAAGCAAAAGCTTCCCCCCAACAGGTGTCATGTTAGAGACATTTTTCCTGGAAAATGCGGAAATGATGGATTACAGAGTTGCCTCAGAGATTTCAAGAAAAAGACTAAGACGAGCCACATTATTGATCAGTGTAGTAAATGTGGGGACAAGAAGGCTCCTAATGGTATATTATATCGTGAATGCAATTGCAGTCACCCTTCCTCTTCACCTTGCTTATAGATTCATGCATGGATCCATCGATTATGCCATCCAATATAAAAGGCATATTTTAATTTTATTTTCTTATTAATATATATATATATATATATATGAATAAATAAAATTAATAAAGTTTTTCAGTTAAAGTTATATTTGTTTGAAATTTCTAGTTTTGATACTTTGAAGGCATTATGATTGAATCTGAAAACTTTTTAAGAAACAATATGCACTCAACCATGATTGGTGATGGTTTGTTTATTGAACTAAACATTTTATGAGAATCGATACCAGAGGAAGTTCATGACCATATAAATGTATTTATTTATTTAAAATTTGGGGATTGCTTATCAAAATACATAAATTGCTTATCGATATGTGTTTTTACTATTTTGATATCGACCAATACAGCTGAAAGAAGCTTTTCAAAATATATTTAGTGCAACTGACAATAGGAAATTTTAACAAGCTACAAATAGCAACAGCTATCACCAGAAAAGAAACCATGAAAAAATTTAGAACGTTAGCATCAATATTTACATGGTTACCACCCTTTTAAAGTAGTTCAACTTCTTGAGAAGTAAAACTTTGACATTGTTACAACATCGATTTAACTACACATTTAGGTTGCTGGTTGCAACAGTAACGCTCCATGTCTACAGTGTATATTTCAGACACTGCATATCAGCCCTCAACTCTTCAATGTATACATTGCATTTTCTCGAACATTTTATGAACCCTATAGAGTCATGACTCACGAGGATCATTTTAGTATACGGTTGTAGAAATTGCATGTTTCATAGGTCTCCTATTGTTTGGGGCTTGATGGTTTTGGTTTACTCAGTATGAATGTTTTGATTGATAAGGTGCAACTATTTTCTCAATTTAGCTAGGGGTGATTAGCATGTGCTTAGGGTTTCAGTTTCAAATTGGTTGATGTGCTACTTGCTGACACTAAAATAATACTCCATGTATTTCAATAAGATGAATGTTTTAGAACACATATTAAAAAAACTTATGATTTTTTAGTAACCAATGTATTATTTTTTATAACTTACTATTCTCCATAAATTCTAACCAATAAAATTTAAATAAATGCTTTAAAATTTACAATTTAAC
>JABAYD010062345.1:0-11312 GCA_014822095.1 Diplotaxis tenuifolia
TTTAAGCACTAGGAATAGGTTTAAAACCTAACAAGTCCTAAACCTAAACACATTCTGGTTACTCTTAGAGTTCAGCTTTTAGCTTAGTTAATTTATCTTGTTCGATCATATCTTGTAACGCACTTTGTTAAACATCAATATATAAATGTTTGTCAACTTAAGTCTAATTACATAGTTGTGGTCTAAAGATTTCGTTACACACAGTTATTCTTCCGTAGTCTTGACAAACAATCACTATCAAATCTCTAGTGTGGGTTTTAAGATCTACACTTGTACAACTATTGTTCCAAAGCACTATAGACTCAAAAACTCCTACACGATTGTGTAACTACTTTTCTTTATAAAACACCACACCATAAACTATGCTTCATTTCTCAATATGTCGCTAAAAGTCTTTAAGAGTTATGTCATCCAGCCATATAATAATATAAATCTTTTCTACTAACCAAATATGCATTGATTCGATTATCTCAACTCTAAACACCAAAACCTAATCTACATTGAAAAGTCGATCAAAATCGCACTACCCCTCGTATATGAAGAACTTCTTGCATAATCTACATTGAAAAGTCGATCAAAATCACTTGCTCCTTCTTAGAGAGCATAAAAAAAGAAACAAGGAAAATCATTAAAATTGATAATCGAAGATAAGATGGAACAAATGGACTTCACACACCGACCAAAGAAATTTCTCGCATAACCAATACGAGGCTTGAAACTACGTACCAGTGCTAAAAACTAAGACAGGTATACGAGCTCAAATTACTTTAAAGCTACGGATTACTCTTCAAATAATAAGTTCATCTATAATACTTAGAAATCGAATCCACAGAAAAGACACACAATCGATTTAATAATCAACTTCGTTAAGCTAGGCAATTAATAAGACTTTTAAATAAGTAAATAAATAAATAGTTAGTATGTAAATAATTAAGGAAAATAACTAAATATAAGGTTTTCATGTAGTAAATTAAAATAGATAAAAGCCAAAAGATTTTTAATTATAGAACATGAAATCAATTAGTAAAGATATTATAAATTATATATATCCTATGGCTAAGCTCCGAGTCTACAACTTCGTTGTGTAAACTCAGAATGACCATCGATCGATGGCCAACTGCACAGATCAATGGCTTTCTTAGTCTAACTTAAGCTCATTAGACCATTCTCTTGATTGTCTCTAGTAACTTAAGCTCATCAGAGATATTTCAAGTATTGATCATGCAATCACTAAATTCTCAATATCTTATCATGGTTCTAGGTAGCTAATCAGAACACAAGCAATAAATATGAATCTGATGATATATCTAATAATTATCTTAACAATTCTATTGTTTGGCTAATTCATCAAAACCTTTAATAAACCTTAAATATAATAAGGTGACTACTCAAACAAGGCTAAGCAGAACATAATCATAAACATACAATAATTCAATAGATTAAAAATAGGGATAGAAAGTGAGGTTCCAATACAAAGCTTGAAGAAGTCATGATTTTCTCCCTAAAACTCTAAGTTTGTTATGAAAAGTATCCAAGCTTGCAAAAAGGTCCCCTTTGCATAAAACACAAGCAAAGACTTTATAAACTAGGTAAAACACGTCTAGATACAATTTTGTAATTTATGTGACTTGAGTTTCAAGTTGGCTACTTTGTGAGTTGGGTTTCTGAGCGTCGATAGTTGATCGACGGTAAGAGAACCGTTGATCGATGCAATGATTTGTCTCAACTCGTACTTTTCTAAATATGACCAGCTACGGGGTTCCTCTCTTTAATTCTCCAAAAGCCTCATAATCTCTGCAATGCTTCAAAATTTACCTAGACCGAAAAAGACTCGAAAACATATTCTAGGCACATATAATAGACTCCAAATAGGGCTTACAACATGGTCTAAAAATGGTAAATATTGGGACTTATCAATTCCCCCCAGGCTTAACCTTTTGCTTATCTTCTGTTCAAAACGCGGCCGCCTAGGCGGCAGATTAGTCGCAATTCGTCATTCACCCGCGGTGATTTTGACCTACTCGGTCAAAAAACCGGAGTCCAATTACTCGGGCTGTTTAACTAATTAGTCAGCCCATTAACCGATTAATCGGCCTAGTTACGGATATAACATGCCTCCAAATTTTAACTGTGAAGATATTTTATAGGAATTATATGAATCCATTTACCTTGTATTTGCCTATCATGTATACTACTCTATATATAGAGAACAATTTGGTCTCCTTTTTCTTATGTAACCGATGTGGGATGTTTTCCCTTGGAAATCAAGATAAATAAGAGTGTCAAAGTCGGGTCGGCCAGCAGAACATTCAGGGACTCTACCACTAGGACAAATCAATTCTTTGTGTTTATTGCGCATATATACAATATACATATATTAAAATTTTTAAAAATTAATTTCTTATCAATCCCCGATTTATTATCTAGGCGCTAAGTCCAACCCGAGCGCCCAACTAGTGCCTAGCGAGTTCCGGAACATGGCTTATACTCAAACGAAACAAAGGTAAACATGTGGAAGAGGTTTGAAAACCAGGGACTCACAAAATCTCTAGCTTATCACTATCACATCTAGTATGCTGTTACCACATCAAACAAATGTCAAATCTAGAGAAACTTTGTATGCATTATTATAGTATAGCAACCAAATTATCAAATACTAGCTTGACTCACCCTTCTACTTAACTCATTTCTTGCATAAAATAAGGTGCATTCTTTACTTTGGGAGTATCGATCAGAGAACACATGGACTTCTACTCCAATAACTATATGACACACATACAGTCTTCTCTGATCTCCTTCTTCCCTCTTTTCCCTGTTCTCTGAATCTTTTTTATTCTTTTTATTATCTTTTTTTTTTGTTTTGACAAAATGTAGGCGAATAGTGGGGTCACAAATAAATTACCTATCTCTCTCTTCTATTGTGTGTGATCATTTCTTTCTGAATTAGAATAATGAGGTTACATGTAATTTACCTATCCCTCTGCATCTTTCAAGAAATCATCTAAATTGTTATTTTTTGACTTTTTCTTAGGTTCATCCCCTAGGAAAATAGAAATCCATCATTTCATATTTAATTTTTTAGAAAAAATGAAACAAACTATTTTCCAAATCCTATTATTTTTTCAAAATTTAAAAGTAACCAAAAAATAGTACTAGCTGAGAAAAAAAAATTCTTTAATATTGTTAAAGTCGTCGGCAAAACACTAAACTCTGAATTTTAAACACTAAACCATAAATCTTTGGGTGGACCATAAAGCATTGGGTAAATTCTAAACATTAAATTATAAACGTTAAATACTAAATCATAAACTTAAACCCTAAACACCGTCAACTGTGGGAAGCGAAATTCACACTGTCGACTTTCGTAAAATAAGGAATGTTAAGAAGCCATAAGTTTCCACAAGACCGGGATTATCTGCGTAAACAAACGAATACGAAAAATAAAAAGACAACAAAATATCGATGGTAGGTTGCATATAGGCATTTAATTAATTGATAAGAACATATCTACAAAATTTCACCGAAGACATGATGAATAGAGAACTGCTAACAAAGAGAATCACAACATGAGCGTCATTCTAAGTATCACCTTGCTGGTCTAACCACCTAAGCTCTAAGTTCTTCTAAGCTAACAAGAGTTCTCTAAGTCTAAATCTCCGGGTCACGATGCTCCTTGCTTTAGTCCCTCTTATGTATGCCTTCTAGGTCGGTTTTCATTTCCTTTTCCACCCTTAGCTCGAATTTATCGCTTCGCGAAAATATCCCATTTTCCTCGATCTTCATGATTTTTCCTTGAAACTTTACATTTATCTTCCAAATTTGATATTTATCTTTTCCTGCGAATAATTGACAGACCGTCATAGAACCCTTGGGCTCAATTTCTTCTCTTTTTTTTTTTGAAACATGGACTCAATTTCGTCTAAAATCGTAAGTGGGCTTTTAGCCGGGTTTTAGATTTTTTAGGCCGTTTTTGACTTAAACTTCTTTACGATTTATTCAGAAGATCACCTAATTTCATACTGATTTAAAGTTTGCGTTGAATAACGGGTTTCCGAGTTACATGTCGCAATTTTAACCTGATTTCATACTGATTTAAAGTTTGCGATATGGTCGTGACTTATACGACTTGTCTTGTAGGAAATTGTGCATCTCTCCAAAGACAATTTCTATGTCGTCTGGAAGAGCTGACCAAAATTTTATATTTATTTTATAAAGTTATTATTTTTGTGGACGTATGAGAGTTGTCTCTGTGAGATGGCTTAGACTGTTTAAGACGTTTATGAGTTTGTTGTGATCAACAAAAAACAAAGTGGTAGATATAACCATTTTTGTGTCTTCGAGAAGGATATGTGTTTGAGATTGTGTTATGAATATTTGGTCTTCCAAGATACTGATTTCATCGAGGAATTTGGTTCGTTGAAAAAGATCTTTCAGAAGTTTGCGACATCTTGCGATACTGAATGTTGTTTTATATTTTGTATGCCGCTATTCGTGCTTGACGTGTCCACGAACTTTAAGATATTTTTTGTTAGTGCGAGGGTTTAGTCTTTATCCATGCGATGGAGAAGAGTTTCGGTTTGTTTGCGGATGTTCCCAGCCAAAACTTCCATTTATGTTTCGATGTTAAGTTGTTAACAAAATCATAGATTGTTATTGTAAAGTAATTTTCTAGATGAGATATTTACACAATAAGAGATTTGCGAGATTTTCTGGAAATCATGTTGCATTTTCTTATTTCCAAAAATATTTTAAATATATCAAGTGCAGGGACATATATCTTAAATTGTGGGAGTATATGATTATATGTATACGTGCCCACTTCCCCCCCCCTCTTTTTTAGATAAGGGGCAGCTGAACTCGTCTTACGATGAGTTGCATATGTTTCTTTTTTGGGAATCAATTCGTCTCGTAGTTCAGCATTCACGATGTTATTTGCTTAGTGATAGTATTTTTGAGGTGCATGGTGTGTAAGCTCAAGAAATTGGAGCTTTGATAGGTTCTGCAGCGATGGAGCTTTGGTTCGCGTACTTGTGTTACCCACAGAGAATGGTGTGTTACACACGCTTCGGAGAATAAAAAGGATTCGACATGATGCGATGAAGTGAATATTCTTTGGTTCGCGTACTTGTGTTACACACAGAGAATGGTGTCTTACACTTACACATGCTTCGGAGAATAAAAAGGATTCGGCAAGATGTAATGAAGTATAATATTCTCATATGTTTGGCTGACGAAATATGTACTAAAGGAAAAGAATCACGTGGGCTTCAAAGACTTTATTGTTAAGGAAAGCCTAACTAATGAGAAAATATTAATGGGCTTAATGAGCTAGGGTTTTGCTTATTGGATCTAAGGTTTATTGAAGATGCACATGGATGTGTGTGACGTCGTTCTACCAGACAGATGGAGAGATTTGTTGGTAGTTTTGTTATAGAGAACTATACTTGTCAGAGTAGTAGTTCTTTTTCATTGTAATTCTAGATTAGAGTGGTAGGCACGGGTGTGTGTTGGATACCATATAGCAATGGTTTGTTGCGGCCTTGTGAATGAGTTCTAGACGTGGTCCCGGAGATGTAGGAAACGAACTTCGTTAACAAATCTATGCGTCTCTTTACTTTATGCTCTTACATAGCACTTGACCATACTTACATAAGAAGACATAAACTACTCAGCATCCAGTGTTTTGAAACACTTTGCGTAGGACTAGATCACCTTCGTTTAATTAGCTATATCGAGCGTTTGAGGTTTAGTACTTTGAGACTGCATGCTGATAGTTTTGGGTTCGTACGAGTGTTTGATCTCACCGATTGTTGTCGAGGTCGAGATCATCCAGCAGTATCGCGTTTTTCAAATCTTCTTGCTCAAGTAAGAAACTTCTTTGTATTCCGGAGAATTTTACTTTTGCTGACATCATGCATTCCGTTCCGTACATGAGGGCAAATGGTGTCTCCCTTGTCGCTCGCTTGGGGTGGTGCGGTGTGATTAGAAGACTCTTTTGAATTCCTCCGCCCATCAACCCTTTATAGTGTCCAATTTTTTTGAGTCTGTCAAGGACTTTTTTGTTGATGGTCTCAACTAGGCCATTACACTTCGGATATCTGAGGGTTAATTTCGCTAATCATATTTTTCACTTCTCGCAGAATGCTTTGAATCGAGTGGAGATGAATTGAGATCCGTTCTCCATTACAATCTTGGAAATGACTCTTTGTCTATATTTAATGTCTTTCTATACAAAGCTTTCAAGGTGGATTTCATTGATGCTTGCGTACAAGTCTGCTTCCACCCATTTCAAGAAAATATCTGTAAGAACCAAAAGAAAACGCTTTTGTTTTGAGTTGTGTAAAGGACGACGATGTCCATTGACCATCGCATAAATAGGTATGGCAATAAGATAGAAGAGAGGACCTCCATAGGTTGGCGAATTGTAGGTGCGTGTCTTTTGCACTTCTCGCATTTTCGTGTGAATTTTTTCGCAGTCTTTGACCATCGTTGGTCAATAAAAACCATGGCGTTTAATTTTGATTGCGAGGGGTCTTCCACCGGATTGATTTCCGCATCCGGCGTGGACCTCATCCATGACTTTTTGTGCTTTCTCTCCCTCTACGCATGTCATAAGGGGTCAGGAGAATCTCTATTCAGAGACTCCTCTGTCTACTAGGACGTATTGCGCGGCCTGGGTTTTGACTTTGTGAGCTGCCCATTTTTCTGCAGGGAGCATTCTGTCGAAGATGTATACTTGGATTGTTTCCAACCATGGTTTATCACAGCCATATTTGGATTTTCCATGTTTTCCTCAGATATTTATTTATGTTTCTGATTCTGGGTGGCTAGATGCTTGGATGTTCTATGAACTCGACAGGAATGACTCGTCTGAGGCTTGGATATGAGCTACTAAAGCATCGGCCGGTGCATTTTCTGAAAGGGGAATCCCCGTTAGAGTGTATTGGTCAAAGTCTTGGGCGGGATATTGGACGAGTTTCAGATATGAGTCTATCCTCTCGCCCACAGCTTCGTACTCGCCGCTGAATTGATTTGCGACAAGTTCAAAAATCGTAGTAAGCGTGGACTTTGTGTATTTTGAGTCCATGAGCTAATCGTAACCCAGCGATAAGTGCTTCGTACTCGACCTCGTTGTTAAAGGCGTGAAATAATAATCATAAAGATTGTTATAACACTTTTCCGGTTGGCGAAGTAAGTCGAATTCCGATTTGTGAACCTTGTTTGGATGAAGACCAATAATCCATGTCGAATTCGATTCTTGGTTTGCCGTGCCCTCCATTGGGAGTTCTACCAAGAAATTGACGAGTATTTGAGACTTCGTGTAAGTTCTTGTTCGATACTTGATGTGGTATTCGCTTAGTTTGACTTCCCATTTCACTGATCTTTCTGATTGACATGCTATGCACAATTTTTCATAGCGGGAACGTGGTGAGTATTAAGAATGCGTGTGACTGGAAATATGGTCTGAATTTCCAAGCAACCATTATTACTGCGAGTGCTAAATTTTTCTTTAGCGTGTATCGTGTTTCAGCGTCCAACAAAATTTTAATTACGTAAAAAATTGATTTTTGCTCACCTCATTACTCTCTGATGAGGACGCCGCTTAATGTTGTCGCCAATACGATTATATACAGAAACAAAGATTCTCCGTCCACGGGTTTGGAAAGAACTGGTGGAGTGGTCAAGTAATGCTTCAACTGTTGGAAAGCTTTTTCACATTTTTCAGACCACTCAATGTTTTTGTTTCCTTTCACTATGCTGTAAAAGGGTAGACACTTATCAATTGATCGGGAGATTAAATGATGGAGTGTTGTGAATCTAGTTAATCTCCACACTTCTCGTTTCATTCTCAGGGATGCCATTTCAATTAATGTGTTGATCTGTTTCGGGTTTGCTTTGATTCGTAGATGTGTCACGAGATATCCGAGGAATTCCCCAGATGCAACGACAAAGCTGCATTTTGTTGGGTTCATCTTCATGTTATGCAAGTTTAGTCTCTCGAAGCATTCTTGCAGATGCGTGACGTGGCATTCTTCTTTGAGAGATTTAACGAGCATATCGTCAATGTAAAACTCCATGGTTTTTCCAAGTAGTTCGAAAAAATACAATTAACAAGTTGTTGATAGGTTGCTCCTTCGTTTTTCAGGCCGAAAGGCATTACCTTATAGAAATATGTGCCATGATCCATGATGAACAAAGTTTTCTCACGATCGTCAGGATTCATCATGATCTGATTATATCGCAAAAAGGCATCCATGAAAGATATGAGCTTATTTCCGGCCATCGCTTCTACTAAATGATTGATGTGCATCAGCGGGAAATTGTCCTTTAGGCAAGCTTATTGAGGTCAGTGAAATCAACATAGACTCGCCACTTCCCGTTTTTCTTTTTTATGGCGACAGGGTTGGCAAGCCAGTCTGAGTATCTGACTTCTGCTATTGTGCCCACATTGAGGATTTTTTCAACTTCTTCGTCAACCGCAGTCACACGTCCCAACTTCCGTCTTCTCTGTTTTACATGTTTGAAATCTTTGGTCGATGTTGAGTTCATGACGTGTTATGTTGATGTTAATCACCAGAATGTCTTCTGCAGCCCAAGCGAACGTGTGAAGGTTCTTTTTTAAATAGGCGATTTCCGCAAAGCGCTCTGGGATTTCGTCATGGCATACCGAGTCAACAAGCTTGCAACTTGGTTTATATTTTCTTTCTAAGGCTTCGACCCTCTGCGATTGTCAGAATATTTATGTTCCATTTTGTTCCGGGGCGTCGTCGACGGAAAACGATTTCTATTTCTTTCTGGGCGGAGTTTCTGTTGAAGAATTTTTATCGTTTTAATTTTGCAGCGAAACAAACTTGCGATATTTTCAGATCTCCCCAGATTGCCTCGATTCCATGGGGAGTTAGAAACTTACGACACGTGGTAAGTTGACAGTATCACTTGCATCGAGTTCATCCAATGAGTGCCGACGATTGCGTTGTATGATGCGAATCAATCAACGAACAGAAAATCTACGACTGTTGTTATGCTCACGGCCTTAACTGCGAGGGTAATTGTCTTGAGAGTCATGTTAGCTTATTCGAGGTTCATACTAGCATGTTAGGATTTTCTTCGGTTTTGGATAGATTGATTTCCATTCTCTCGAGGTGTTTTTGAAGATGATACCAGTCGACCTTCCTGTGTCGACAAATATCTTTGCGACATCGATATTTATGACCGTTTGCTCGACGACAGGGAGATCGTTGTGAGGTTTAGCCTGATCGGTACTTGGTCTTTCCTTGAATGAGATGTTTCTTCTGCATGTTAGGTTAGGCATGCTACTTCTCAATCGTTTGGTTATTTTTAAGTTAAAGAATCTGACCCCTCCCTTCTTTTTAGCGCCAAACTGTGGGAACCAAAATTTACGCTGTCGATTTTCGTTAAAAAAAAGAAAGTTAAGAAAGTCTAACTTTCAAGAGGACCAGGATTATCTGCGTAAACACACGAATACAAAAAGAAAAGACAATAGAATACCGATGGTAAGTTGCACAGAGGCGTTTATTAATTAATAGAACAAAGCTACAAGATTTCACCGAAGATAGTATGAACAAAGAACTGCAAAAAAGGTAAACACATAACATGAGCGGAAAAACGTTCTAAGGATCACCTTAATTGGCTAGCCACCTAAGTTCTAAGTTCTTCTAAGCTAACAAGATTTCTCTAAGTCTAAATCTTTGGATCCCGGCGCTCCTTGCTTTAGTCTCCCTTATGTATGCCCTTTAGGACAGTTGCCATTTACTTTTCTACCCTTAGGTTGAATTTATTGTTTCGCGGATATTTACATTTTCCCTTGATCTTCATGATTATTCCTTGAAACTTCACATTTATCTTCCAAACTTAACATTTATCTTATCCTTTGAATAATAAACAGACCTTTATAAACAACCTTTGGCTCAAATTTGTCTAAAATCGTAAGTTGAGGATATACCATGGATTTGACCATCTTTTAGCCATGGTATATAAGTATTTTAATATCTATTTGTTATATTATATATTAGTATTAGTATATTTATAGGTCCAGGAGAAGATCATAGAGAGATTCGTGATTAGAACTAAATTACTTATATCTAATTTATCTATGAAATTTATTTACCTTCTTTGTGTTATGTCTTACTTAGCCATGTCCGAGTAATTAACTTGTTAGATTTAGGGTTTAAACATGTTGAGGGGATTATCCCCCCAGCTATAGGATTGCTTGTGGTGATACTTATTGAATAGGATTGTTCTTAATGCTTGTTTTCTATGAGATTGCCACCTAGAAACTTGATCTTAGGAATTAGGATGTATTGAGCAACCTCAAACAACACTACCCCGAATCTATCATGTTAAGCTATTTATTACTAGGTCTAGCGATAGCTAATCTAAATAATACTTAAGTGAGCCTTATTCAACCCGCACGTAAATCTTAACTACAAGCGCGTCGATCCACGCTTCTATTGATCTGACGTCCCTTAGTCGGGTCAGCCTTGTTTGATCTCTAGTTATAGTTAATAGACTCGTTTTCAAACATGCGAAACTCGTTCTTATTGTGTTGAGCTTTAATGTATCATGCAAACAACTATCATCACCTATAGGATTATAATCTCTTAAACCTAAATAAAAACCCTAAGTGTAACTCATTTCTCTTAAGCTCCAAAACCCCCTCAATTCTCGTAAGTAGAGCGATAGCTCTGACTAATTCAAATTGTGTTCTTTTAAACCTGCATTTTATTTACATATCCATAACTTAGATTTATATTAAATTAGATTTAATTGGTTCCCTAGCTCTTCGTGATTTGATCCCTAAGTACTACAGTGAACCTATTATTTGAGAGAGTAATCACTCTTTAGGATAATTTGAGTGAGATCAAATTTGGCACCGTTGCCGGGGAGCTTTGATCCCATTAAATTTAGTTTTATAAATTCTAGGTTTTACTTCTTTTAAACCTTTTTCTGATAATTTTCTTTTTCTTGATTTTCAGGTACACGCCAGCAGTACCAGGAGCAACAAGGAAGGACAATTGCTATTTTCTGAGGATCCAACTAGCTTGGAACGTTCAATCCGCAATGAAAGCCATTACAAATCGATTGATGCTACAATTCATACATCAACCGATATCCTCCAACCGCACTTTTATGACGACCGATTTGATACTTCCAACATCAACCGATACCGCACCTTGCACATCGATCGATACTACGCTGCGAGACATGGTTGCAATTCTGATCCTTAGAGTCGACGAAAATGGAGACCTCCATGGCCAAGATGGTCATCTGCGTAATGCAGCAGGTCAGAG
>JABAYD010062358.1:0-10761 GCA_014822095.1 Diplotaxis tenuifolia
TGACAGTACAAAAGCATTAACGCAACTAGAAACCTTTGCTTTTTCGAAACGAAAATTATTCACAAGTCACACCCTGAAAACATATATATAGGGCTACTTGTCAACAACAGCAAAACGTGGAAGACCCTAAGCAGTTTATATTTCTCACAAGTTATAACACCATCGGCTGTCAGAGTATCCATCAGCTTAAGGCAAAGAGAGTGGTTCTACATTCATCAGTCCTTCAGAGCCTGAGAAGTTCAAATTATTCTTGCGTCAATCTAGTTACAGTAGCTGCTCCGAGGACAGAACTCGAAGCTTGAGACCGGTAGAGACATCTGCGAAGCCCAATCCACTGGTTGGTTCAGGTCAAATTTCATTTCCATCGGTTGGTTCTGGAACATTAATGGTTCCGACTGAAACTCATAGACCATATCATGGACCATAGTCTGCAACTCCTCCAAGCTGTATTGCTTTTCCTGCACGCAACCATCACCACACCGTTAACGTGTGAGCAAAGAAAGAAGCATGGAAATATTAGGAATAGTTGGGTTACAAGAATCTTTACCTCTCTTCTTGTCTGAGCCATAAGTGAAACCATCTCTTCAGCAAAATCAAAGTATCCCTTCATCAAAAAAAAAAAAAAATCAATGTTCACTAATTAACCTAACAAAACGTAACCATCTAAACCGTGAATGAAGTATCTATCTATCTATACCTCATCTTCTTCAGTATCGTAGAGCCCCACATCGTACAAACTTCGTTTCCTCTGGTCAGACAACACTAAACATGAAAACAACGACACGTCAGCCTCGGACAGCAAGAAATTAGAAACATCAAAATATGGTCTGAACAGAACCGTACCCGAATAAGCTTCTTGAATCTGCTGGAACCTTCTTTTTGCTTCTCCAGACCTAACAGGATCTTTCGTCCACCGATCAGGATGCCATTTCTTCACCGGGAACAAAAGTAAACAAGAAATGATGTCAAAATATGTTTCTATTTATAAAAAGATTTCAAACTCTCTGAAACTAGAACCAACGATGACCCACCATGGCCAGTTTGCGATACGCTTGTCTTATCTGCTCCGCCGAGGAGTTAACGGCGAGACCGAGAACATCATAATACGATGGTGATGTTGTCTTACTGCCACCTTCCATTGGTTATAACTTAATTATAAGATTATAACGATATATGATAATGATATATAACCCTCACGACGTTACAGAGCACAAGAGATACAATGAAGTTGTGGCGTTTATATAAAGAAGGAAGGTGACTTCAATGGCGGTTAGGTGGAAGAAGAATCATACAAAAAGAATTTCTAGAAGTTTACGGGTGTGAGTGTCAAAAAATATCTCGTCACAAGAACGTTCCGGAACATGGTATAACAAGGCAGATATTATCCACATGCTTTAGATATTTTTTTTATATTGGACGGGTACGATTGAATGGACGGTCGCGTCATATCTGAATATGACACGTTCATTTTATTTAAATTGAAAATTGTAAGATTATTGTGAGTTTTAACATTACACGTTCATGCTACGCCGCACACATAACACGGTGAACAGCACATAGTTCTTTCTTTCTTCCTTGGACTCTATACTTAAGCATATTTGCACCCCGGAGATTTTTTTTCCTGGCTTACCATTTACTCCAACAAGGTAAACAGTAAAATTGTATACTTCTTAGTTTCGTTCAAGTTATTGTTGTTCAACACTTCTTCATTCAACTACGTACCAATTTATTTTAAAAAGTGGAGAGTGATGGTAGTTGGGGCCAATATGCCTACGAACAGAGCCTACGTAACTTGATCAAAGAAGAGCATTTGAAAAAAGGTAATGTTAGCAGGAAAAAAAAAAGAGAGAAGAGATAATGTACTAGTTAAATTAAGTGATAGATGTAGAATTATAGAAACATAACATAGTATATTTCATATGTAAATATACCAAAGAAAAGTTGATAACAATATAATATAATTAACCAAAGAAAAGTTGATGACAAATATAATTATAAATATATGGTTTTGTTGCTTTCTTAAAGCAGTTTTAGAGCAACCTTAATGGGAGGTTTTCAAAACAAGTCTTCATTGGAATTGTTCTTAGTTGTAATAAATTCCGTACAATGATATCCTGTACTTAACAGAATAAATCAAAATGAGAGAACAATGAAAGAGCAAATATACAATTTTCGGAACTAAAATAAAAATCTAAGGGATACTGGTATAGTTTAGTAGTGAATGAATCAAAAAGTAAGATTGAATTAAAATTTTGGAAAGAAAAAAAAAATGACAAACTGAAAAGAGGATTATGGTGGGTACTGGTACTTGAACATTGTGGATATATAAAACAATTTACCTAATTAACCAATTAATTGAAAAACTTATTAAATAGTTAAATGATTATATAGTTTTACTGGAGTTGAGTGATCTTGTTTGGAAGTTAATTTGATTGAAAGTTGATAAATTTGAAATTGTCATGAGATTTCAGCTTAAAACCAATTGAATGTTATAAAATTGGCCATAAACTTATATATTAGCTAAATTATTTCTCCAGTTATCAGTGTGAAATTTTCATTTATTCATTAGCATTCCTCCTCACATACAACATAAACATTTGTGGTAACAACATTAACCAAGTGGCCCAATATTGAGTCACTATAATACCATATTAAATTTATGTCTATCTTGGATATTTCAGTTAAAATTAATTGATAGTACAATAAAAACTCTATAAATTTAATAATGTTGGAATTTTGAAATTTTATTAATTTATAGAGATATTATATTTACAATTTTTTTATTTAGATTTTTTATTTTAAGATCTATTGATTCATATTATTCTATGATATTTCATTTAAGTGTATTAGTTATTAATTATTATTTTTAAAATTGATATTTATATTATTTTTATTATATTATTTGATGTATATAATATACATTGCATAAAATTTAAATGTGAGTTTAGATATAAAATTACTATATCTCATCAAAATATATTAAGTGTTAAGAAAATATAGAGATACTATCGAATACAAAACAAACAACATCATAATAGGTTTTTACTTATATAAAATATTTATAAATATAAATTATAAATTTATAGTTTTGATGTGATCATATATTTACACAGAATTTTTTTTAAAAATGTTATCTATTATTTTATCGATTTATGTACATTTTTGAATCATTGGAACGACGAAAATTATTAATTTATGTAGTATTGATTTATAGATGTTTTACTATAGATGGATTGATTATATCTTTCTATATATTAGTTAGTTATTTATCTAATTACTGTTTTGAGACTTTCATTCACTAACAAAAGTATCTAGTTTGTGTTTTTGTGCGATTCTTTTATTAGGCTTATTCCGAGGAAAGTTTATATATATATATATCTGATTATTGTTGAAACGAACACAATGGTCGTTGCAACATTTTGTATTCCATACTTTTCATTTCCTTTTCATCGAAACTAAAATGAACCATGGTAGGGTTTTTCTTCTTTCTAACTTTACAAGACCCTATTCATGTATTAAATTGTTGAATGAGATACTTCACTATATTTATTTCTGGAAGAAGATAGTTCACTGCATCTTGTTAGAGTATTAAATGTATATATATAACAAGTTATAAAAAAATATGCTTTATTCATCTATTGACCATTGCAAAAAAATTCAGGTAAATTATTTGTGTAATTCAGTAACTCAGTTAATCACTGACCACGCCATTCACGAATTCAGTGTTGAACCAAAATCCTTCTACGTGTGGCAATTTTGAAGTCATTCTCTATTTCATTTTACCATTTAAGCCTTCTTTAATTATTCGGTGATGATTTTTTTTCGTTTAGTAAATTTCAAGAGTGTATTACATGGGTGAGGCGCATGTGATGTGAATTGTGAAACATGGGAAACTTGGTTTTAGCATTCTTGGCATAGGCACGTATATGTAAATATATATATACCTTAAGATGTTGTTCCACCTAGGCAATGTTTGTTTTTGCTATTTAACGATGATATGCTATTTTCTATCTTTATACAAGTCATTTATTTAATAGCTCTGCTATGATCCAAATAATAAACCTCTGCATCGCATTTTACTAGTGGATGTTATCGTAGAGAGTAAGCAGCAGTATTTAGAAAAATAAATAAAATCTCTAAAATTTCAGAAACATCACGAAAAATTATGATTGGAAAACTAACAGAAAACTTTTTTTTTTCCTACGGAACACATTTATTTGGCCTCCATTTTTCCAAGAATTCAAGGTAGACAAACGGATTGGTTTTTCACAATATACATCTTCACGAATGATTTATTCTGATAAAACTTTCGTAGAAACAAACAATTTAATTATTTAAGTTATTGTGAATCGGCTCATGATAAAAGCTAAATAAGTATTTCATTATGTTAAAGGAAATTAAATATAGTTTGCACAAAACCTTTCATTTTACTAGGGTTTCTTGAACCTACCGCGTGGATCGAAATGTAAGCAAACCAAGCTAATTAAAAAAGAAAGGTGGGAAGACACGAATCACGCGTCGAAAACACACACCTACCCAAAAGGTTCTAGAAAGGAAACAAAGAGACAAACAAAAAGATGTGAGTTTGGTTTGGTTTTGTGTGTTTGGGGGTTGGTAGGGTTTGAGGTCCATATGCCTCGATCTTCCTCTTCTTTTTGTTTTAATCTTTATTACAAATTAAAATTCCTTTAATTATTTCACTCCGACGGAACATGCACATATATGACAAAACCAAAAAAAAAATATGTATAAGCCCAGCGAAGTAGTTAGATTCAGTGCAAACACTTGTCAAAGGAGCAATCCCGATCTGGTTCCATCTTATCTTCGTTGTCTGTTCGACCTTGGCTTTGGCTTTAACCATCACATAAACAAGTTTTCTAAAATTACATATTAGGCTCTATGTCGACAAATGAAAGACCAGATACAACTTGCGACTCCTTAGGAAGTAACGACTATTAATATGTGTATTTTGTTCTGTGTACAAGTTGAGAGAAATATACTCATCCTCAGATAAATTAAACATTTATAAATGTTTATTTAGAATTTATTACTATTAATACGGCTAATGATTTTACCTCGTGATGACATGTACGGTCTGTATATGCATACAATATTAACGTACTTATATAGGCATACAATATTAACAATACTCATGGTTTTGCGTATGTGCAGATGCAACAAGCATGCTGAGCTATGCAGAACTCTTTCACTTCAATATGTTCTACATACGTATCTATCTTGATTTGTACTATGTACACAATATATATGTATGTCATATTCAAAAGGTAAACATTTTCCCTCAAACCAAATTAACCAAAGTCTGTATTTTTTTTAAGTCTTTAATATCACTAACTTTCAATACAACAGTTGTCTCTTCATATCGAAACCAATTGGCCTACTTCTATAAAACTTTATGCAAAATAAAGAAAATCCGTAAGAATATATAGATTTATATGTATGTTGAAAAGAGACTGAAACGCATACCTTCAATCAGATGTATATCGTTTGCGTATGTGTTCTGTATGGTTAAAACTATCTACGTTAAACCATACACAAAAAAAATCCTAAGAAACTAAAAGTTTATATCGTCATCCGGATTGTTCACAATTCGATAACATGTAATAGTTGATGATATGATCATAAGAAGGATATGCATGAATGATATGATATAATCGATATAGGTTAGGTTAACAAGGGTGGGGAATTGGGTTTCCCGAGGAGCAAGATCAAGGTCGAACAGACAACGAAACAAAGATGAGAACACATAAGATTGCTCACTTTGGCAAGCCTAGCATCGAATCGGACCACTCTTGATCGTCTCCATCTTCTGATATCTACCATTTATAAACCCAGTAGTATTCTTAAGAGTAATAATTCAAAGAAAATATTTATTTTTGCGAAGAAGAAACCCTAGCTACTTATAGAAGAAGATGTACAATGGAGGATGAGAATCCACGCAACCAACGATAAGTTAATATAAGGAATCTGAAAAGGCTTGATAAAACATCTGGACTAGAGAGCTTCGCACGTGTCAACCAATCACACGCAGTCACGAACCCTTTGGCTACACACAATTTTTTACATATACACTACCGCATACCGCACCTACCAACATCTCTCGTGGTAACGGAAACAATAAACAAAAGTTGTATTATATTGATCGTGATATGAAAATTCGAAACCACCCATATACTTAGTTAATAACTAGCTTTCCTATGTCGAAATTTGACATGTCTCAAGATATTTGGAATGGCCATACGGAATCAGCAACAACCAAACTAGATGACCTAGAGAGCAAGATATTTATCTTGCCACCAGCTATTACTAACCGTTGAATTTTTTTTTTTTTTTATCAAACCGTTGAATTTTGTTTATGTAGTAAAGTTCGTAAAATCTGTGAAAAACGGAAAATATTATATAAAATCTATTAGAACAAAGATTAGTTGATTTAGATATATAATAAGACTTAGATAGTTCTATTTTATTTGAGACATGTTTGAATATTCTGTATATATACAACTTTTATGCAATTCGTTAAAGTACAACAAAATGATAATTTTAATAATATTTTTTATTATCTGATCCTAACGTGTTTCACCAAATAATGTAGAAATTTCGCTTTAACAACACTATCACCAAATTATTGTTTTGAGTCTACTATATGTATTTAAATTTTAACAATAGAGCCCTTTATCAATTTTGTTTTTAACAATAGGAAAGTTAGTTTTAACTACGCACATGGGTCGTGAGAGCATCCGCAACGGTGTTACTCGTGCGGAGTTTTTAGGAATAGTGTTTTTTTTATTTTTTAATTTTTTTTTAGATTTGAAAAAAAAATCAACGAATCGACACGTATAAGAATTCACTAAGAAAGAATTCTTACGTAAAGATTTTTCGGATAGAATCTTTAAATTTTGACGGGATTTACAGATTATTTAATTATTTTTTTTTTCTAAGAATTTTTTCTTAAAGACTCTCGTTGCGGGTGGTCCGACGAATCTTCATATATAGAGATAATGACCACACGGTCCAAAACGAAATCATTTTTACTGATATAGCAAAAGTATAAAACTACTTTACATTATCAATGTTTTTGAATATTACAGATTTCGCGTATATGTGATTTGAAAACCTTGTTATTTCAAGTGTATTTGTGTTTGCATGTGTGCGTTGACGAGTAAGACTTCAATTTATTTTGGCTCAGAGAATCAATGTACCATGTACTAGCTTTATTTGGAATGTTACTGTAGTGCCGTTAGTGATAGTACAATGATGAACTTCAATTATGATCTGAGATGATGAGTTATATTCATGTGGTTCGATCATCCTTTTTCTTCGGTATGTTGTCTGTCTTCTGTTTTTTGGTGTGTATTTTTTAGTCGATCGCAAGTCTTGTAACTAAAGAAACATTTTCGTGGTGTGCTTCGGTTGGATACGAAATTTTTTTTTTTTAATACCTAAAACTTTTACTGGAAAAAAAAAAACAGAGTTCCTGTTAAGAAGCTGAAAATCTGATCACGGGTTCGGTAAGTATTAACTCATGCTGATTTCATATTTAATATCTCAACAATACTAATTTATAAAGAATCTCTATAAAACAACTACAAATTAAAAAGCTCCACCAAACCTTGTTTTTTTTTTTGTCAATCCACCAAACCTTGTTATTTGTTGAAGACACAAACTTTCCCCACCTACCAATTACACAAACTTCCATAAATGCCATGTCATATAAGTATAAACTATTCAGCCTATATTTTCAGAGTCCTTATTACTATTACATCTTTATCTGAAATTGGCTATTACAGAAAGTTTGTATCCACTAACTTTTGACCTATTCAAAATATACTATTCATGTTAGTGTTAATGGTGTGCATCTTCTGATGTGTAACCCGGTAATTATTTCATACTATTTTTTTACAGGAAAATATAACATTTGCACTTGTTAGATATAGATGCTAGTTCAAGGTTAAAACGGTTAGCATATTTGAATGGTAAGACCACACCCCGTGCTCAAACATTATCATATGACAAATATCTTTAGTTTTGTAGTATAAGATTTTTGACAAAGAGAAAAGATAGTCTTATACCATCATCCCGGAATTTTAATCATAGCTCGCGGGTCCCGTCCCGTTTGACCCGCCCCGCGGCGGCGGGTCATTCGATTTAAAAAAGTAAATTGCGGATGCGGGTGCGGATTAAGTATATTTTATGCTGGGCAGGTGCGGATTGGTCGAATTTTAATCGCGTCGGACGGGTCGGACCCGCTTCCCAGCACTATCCTTCTAGATCCATAGTTACAAAATAATGTTAGAAACCACTGGGCCTATAAAGCATATTGGGCCTACTAAAATATTGTTAGAAAATGAAATGTTAAGCCATTGAATTTGATACTCAACATAAAACCCACTTTCGATAGCAATACTTTTTCTGTATATTGGATCCATGCCATTAATAGTGAGTACACACAATACATTCACTTTTTAAATGTTTTACTTAAATACAAACAAATCACCAAACAAGAGAAAAGGTGAAAAAGTTAGTATTCCTCGATACCATTACTTTTTTTACAGCTTTTGGGCACTTGGTAGATCAAAGAAATTAATGTGCTCCTCCCTGACGTCAGAGTTGAAAAAGGTAAAAGTTAAAGTGTTAGGCTCAAATTTACCTACTCGTCGTAATGGACTTTCTGGTGATTTTTTGTATTCTACAAACATAACAGCTTTAATTGACTTCAGAATAAATATTGAGTGATTTTGAAGGAAACCATACCAGTTGCTTAGAAAATTGACCCATTTCATTTCATTTTCTGTTTATAATAAACGTTGTGTGTGTGCAACACGCATATAAAATTAAAAAAAATTAGATCTGGAGTTATATGGATTACAGGATTAGGCACTGGGCCAACAGCTACGAACTGTATTTTTGTCAATTGATATTGATTTTGTCAATTGAAATGACTTTTTTCCTTCTTCCTTGTTTGGTCAATTCCAGTTCTGCTTGTTCTATTTTTTTTTCTCCTCGTTTATAGCAATTTATACAACTCGGTTTGACCCCAAAAAAATATAATTCCGTTTTTTCTGTTTTTTTTCGTTGTTATATTTTCCATTTGTATTTTAATAAAAATTTGTGAGAGAGTTACATAATAGGTTACTTTGTTGTGGGTCTTTAACATGTCCGGATACTTTTCAATGGAAGTGTACTTTGTGCCTTACTTTATGAATTTCTATTCTTTTTTTTATAACACTTTCAGATACGAATAGGTCCAGAACTTACAAATAAAAGAAAAACACAGAATTTCTAAATGCCCTTATCGCAAGCAAGAGGTAAGTTCTGGTCAAGTTAAAAGCATGAAAAGTAACCACTAGTTAAGTCATTCCGTTGCAATAAATAAGTAAGTTTATCGAACCGTGAGATATGTTAAGAACCGTTAGATTAGAACATTTTAAAAGAAATCGGACGGCTGGTGGTGAAGCAAATACAAATCTACTAAAAGCAGTGCATGTGTGTAGTATTGCTCGTCTTCGCCTCGTTTTCTTATGGTGGAAGAACACAAATCTTATCTGTTCAGGAGACGTGTGGTAAGGATTATAATCCTAGATTTTATTAGGTGTTGCAGAGTTTGTTGTGAGTTCCAATTGTGGTTGTGGTCACGTAGTTGTGGTTAAGCGTAAATGAAGTTGTGGTTGGCTGGTTACGTGGTTGTGGTTAAGCTTGATTGACAAGAAGTCATGGTCAACTAAATTGAGTACGTCTTGGGAGGGATGAAGATGTGGTCATCTGTTGGTTCATGTAAATGAAGTTGTGGTTAATGATGTTTTGTACTTGTGGTTAGTGGGTGTGGATATGTGTTGAGCGGTCATATGTATGAAAGATATATTGTTCCAGAGTTTGTGTTCGTTGGTTACACGTTTCGTGGTCTTGATGGCATCTAAAACACCAAGACGCCTAAGATTTTGCTAGGTGTTGCAGAGTTTGTGCTCAGTTGCAAACGTAGTTGTGGTTATATGATTGTGGTTAGGCGTGAATGAAATTGTGGTTTGTTGTAGATGGACAAGAAGTCGTGGTCAACTAAGTTGAGTGTCCACACAAACACCAAACTAGCCAACTTCAATCATCAAATCAGAATCCCGAATTTCATAAAGTTTACAACTTTTAGATCAAATTCAAAACTCAAAAAGACAAAAATTAATAAAATCTATCTGAAAAAAATTCTTTCATAAATCTTAAGAAGATCCAAATGCACCATTGTCTTGCATGAGTGAACAATCTTGAACTGAAATATATTGAGCTTTTTGTTGATAAACCCAACCTTGAAGTAGATGGAACTCCTTAATCTCATCGACGTTGAATCTAAAAAAAAGAAACGCTTCATCTGAATACCCTTTGAGGTCAGTGATGGAGCCATAACCGATTCGTCTCGATATGGTTTTGATGGGAACTTTTTCTGGTTTCTGCATAACCATAGAAGGAGATTTAGGTGTAAGGTATAGCTATCTATAATCATGGGTTGGGACATAAGAAACTTAAAATCAGAGAAGAGAGTCATACCATTCATTGTGGTTTCAAGAAATCAACGGCAGTTCCGAAAATTAAGACCGGTGAGAAATTGACGGCGGATCTAGGCCAATCTACAACAGAGGAGATGGCAGCCTTCGATAAACGCTTTACAACAAAAGAATGAAGAAAGTCGTGAAGCACCGTAAATTTTGGTCTTCGACGGTAAGAGAAGAAATCGTCGATGTCTAGTGTTTGGAAGAGAAA
>JABAYD010062388.1:0-10615 GCA_014822095.1 Diplotaxis tenuifolia
TAAGTACTACAATTTGACCTCTTTGGATGAGAGTAACATCACTCTTTAGGATAATTTGAGTGATATCATATACTAATGTATTTGTATATTTAGACCATCTCCAATGTATTTGTTTTTTTTTACTTCTAAAATAGAGGAACATATAATAGAGATAGGTTTTGGTCCAATGAATTTCTCTGAAATAGAAATCTTCAAATATAGAGTAAAATATAAAGCATCTTTATTTCTTTCTTTATAAATAGGGGAAAAATAACAATTTCTATTTTCGAGGTGAAAATAGAGATGGATTGGAATGATTTTACCTCTAAATGCTATTATAGAAGCAAATATAGGGGAAAACTGGAGATGCTGTGATAAAAAGTAATTATTACGTGTGATTAAATAATCATATATATTTTAAAATAAAAGCATACATTTTTAAGAAACATGTATGTTAAAAAGATTTATTGGAACTAAAAAAATTATTTTTATATTTTTGCAATTAAATTTATTAAACAAAGAAAGAGAAGTTCATATATTAGCCAGTCTTATTTTTGGTTTTTATTGTTTATTCTTATTTATCTTATGAGTTTTTTAAAAGATCATCAGTGTTGAAAAGAAATTTAACCAATCGTTAGTTAGTGATTTTATAAATAATATTTAAATAGTATTACAAATGCTTGTTGTCAAGATTCACGAAATAAACTGAGATGTAAAATTAAGAAGTTAAAAGATTAAACTAGATTTGACTGGCACTTAACTGTGCGGGATACATGAAAATTTTCATAACAATGTTACAAATGTTTTGTTAATTTGTAAAACTGTTATTATTGAAATCTTTCTTTATTTTAATCTGCGTTTTTAAACTTTAACCAGATCCGAGGTATTCTCAATTATATTTAGTCCAATTTAAATTTTAATAAAATAATCATTATTTAAATATTTTATAAAATTTACAAAAAAATCGCTAAAATCCAAGGCTAACTGGTTGAACAGATGGGTAATCGATATATGTAATCCAATTTGATATAAATTATTATTGTTATTTGAAATTTAATTTTGATATTTTATTAAATATTTAAATACTTACTGTATTAATTTTAATCTAATTGTATTTTATATGTCATAATTGCAACTTGTTACGGTTATTTTTTATAGGAACTAAATACATTATTATTATTATATTTTTGAAATTAAATTTAATAACCAAAGAAATAAAACGTTCATATATTAGCAAGTCTTATTTTTAGTTTTTATTATTTTACTTGATTTATTCTTATTTATCTTATGACTTTTTTAAATATCATCAGTGTTCAAAAGAAAGTTAACCAACGTTAGTTAGTGATTTAATAAATAACTAGATTTCAACCCGTACAACCGTGCGGGTGTTTAATTTCATTTATATATTTATAGATGTATGTTTTTTTATATATATTTAGCTTTAGTTATATGTTTAAATGTTTATATAAACATCATATATATTTGTAATTTTTTATTATATATTTATCTTTTTAGATTTACATTTGTTAATTAAAGAGATCAAGAAATGAATAAAACAACATATTTAAAAAATATAGTTGTATTTAATGTATGCTAAATTTTTATCCGCACGTCAAAGTTTAAATTATATTTTAACAGTTTTAATGTTTATACATTTTAGATAATATATGATTGTATATATATAATTTTAAGATATGCTAATTTGTAAAAATGTATTATATAGTTTAGTTTGTTGACTCATTTTGCCAACATAATTATTATATTACTTTAAGATAAATATTTATATCAACATAAAATATATAAATATATTTAAGATATTTTTATCCTATTTAGTTCAGAATAATAATTATTTTAATATAATATATTATTATTATTAAATAAATAAAAGATAATTATAATTTTATTTTTTCGTTTTATAAACAATAACTAACTGTATCCTAATTTATAATAATATTTTATTATTAGTTACGAAATTATTAGAATTATTAAAATAGGATTTTTAAAACTGAGATCTTGTTAAAATCTTTTTAAGAACATTTGTTAGAAGTTTTTTTAAATTATTTATTTATATTCAAAATGAAAAGATATCAAAAGATATTATCATTAAAGTAGTTATAAAAATGTTATATTATTAATGTTAAGAAAATACATTTATACATATCTCTAAAGAGGTCCAATTAAAAAAAATCACAGAAGTTATGACTTTTGTTTTAATATATAATATATTTAAACAGTATTACAAATGCTTGCGACGACCCATCTCGAGTTTCCTCTTCTCCTCCATATCGAGCTCTCTCTTCTTTCCAAGTCGGTGTTGACAGTCATCAAAAGGTATTCACTTTTTTACTGTATATGGTTCATGGTTTTGTGAGATGCAAAGCTCTAATTTGATTTGAAGGAAGAGATTAGTGTGGCCTCCTCTCTTTAGTTAGAGTTAGATCGAGTTTCATCTGTGAAGGAATCAGTTTGTATCAGATTGTGCTGTGATACACACAAGAGTGAGATGTGGATAGGATAGAGATTAACATCCTTAAGTGACTTGTTTGTTACTTCAGTTGTTCTTTTGGCCTTCGAGAAATCTATCCTAGTTAAGAATAAATAAGCTTGGTATTATTTTCTATGCTTTGTTGATGTATTATGGTTATTCATGCGAGTGGTGATGATTACAAGTCATGAATATTACTGCTGGATTTTGTTTATTTTGAGTTTGTTTATTTCTCTTACTGCTGAATTTTTGCAAGCTAGGAGATTGCTTCAAGCTGGGTGTGCAGTGATTTGTTGGCAAGATCGACATCGATACTCAGTATCTGCTTGGAGATGCAGGAAGTGAAAGAAGATGAATGATATAAAAACTTGTGTGTTCCCTCTTGTTTATGAGAGCACAGTCCCTTTCTTTTGTTATACACAGGGATACAATGCTAGTTGTTTTGTGATTGTGACAAATGCTTCTTGCTGCCTCTGAATATATTGCTTCTTTGAGTATTCAGGAGTGTATGGGTTTGTTGGTTCATTTAGGTTTGATCCAGCTTATACGAAAACTGTTGCAAAAAAAAAAATTCACTTTCTCTCGGCATATGGTTATGTTGTCAATATGATTATGTTCAGTGTATATTGAAAACTAATTTGGTGTATGTTTGGATAACAATGAGGGTAAATGTGCTCTCCAAATAATGTTTGATGTGTGTAATACGAAAGATGGGTAATGTTACAAAAAATAGTTACAAAGATAATTTTTTTAAAATTTAGCTTATGATTTTTGGCAAGAAAATGTTATTAAATTTTTATATTTAACTAAAATTTATCACCAATTATACATAATATTTTGATGGATGTAAATATATTTAAATTAATTTTATTTATTTAAAATATAATTTTACAAAATTATAAAATTAAAATATAAATTAAATGAAAACAAATGCAGCGTCTACCAAACGAACAACACTAAATATACTGCATGCGTCTACGGTTGAGGCTGTGTCTGTCTCTGCGGTTACGACTACAAAACGAATACCAAATTGCGTCTGAGGCTGTGTCTGCGTCTGAGGCTGTGTCTGCGTCTGCGGTTACGGCTACAAAACGAACAATAACCAAACAAATAGATGCAGACACAGCCTTAGACGCAGCCGCAGAAAGCTACGACAACCAAACGAACAGCATTATCATCCATCCTCATGTTCCTTCATAGCCACACCTGTCAATTATGTGACGCCAACTATAGTAAAGAATTTCAACAGTTTCTTGAATCGGTTATCACTGGTAAGTGAAATAAAAGTTCGAAATAAGTTTTTTTTTCTAAAATTTGGAAGTTAAAAATCCCTTCACTTACTAAATAAATAAAAAAACTAACCCACGTTTGTCTAGAATAGAAGAGTGAATGTTTTCAAATTCTTTGATTTCAGTTCCTCAACCTTCGTCGTCTCTAGACTCATTTTTTGTTTTACTATTAACGCAGCAGTTCTTTAGTAATAAGAAAAAACTAAGAAAATAATTGTGAAGATTGTCAAAGTGGTAAATGACGTGATTAGTGCGTATTAAGACCACTTCTAGTGGAAGTTTTTTTATTAGAATTCCAAATATATATATATATATATATATATTATAAATATAAATATTTTATGAGGTCCATAATTTTAGTAGAACCCCATAAAGCAAGGTTTTTATGGGGTTATACAAAAATTATAGAATCACAAATATTTATATCTATATAATATATAAAACAAATATATATATATATATATATACATAATACATATTCATTTCCTTACAGAATAAGTGTTGCTTTGGAGAAAAAATTTTGTTGCAAAATAAGTATCATTTTCGATTTTCTATGCAAAATTTATTAATTTTATTTTATAATTTATTTTTCTATTGGTTGAGATGTATATATAATCGTGTTTTTATACGGAAAATATGTAAAATTAATTTTTTTTTTAATCCGTGTGTCAAAACCTAAAGTGACACTTATTATGAAACAGATAGACATTTCGGAATCCCAATAGGAATAACCTTGATCTAACCGCCTAATGATTTATATTTTATTAATAAATTCATTTTGAGCAGCTAAACTAATTTTCAAAAACTAATAATTTGTAAACTAAATAAATGGTAAAAAAACAAGTGTGACTCACAGGATGTATGAGACAACAACGTCGTCGTCGTGGACTAGGATTGGTCTCCTTATGGGACTAACGCTAACGTGTTTCCAACTTTGTATTCAATCAATTGAATTTTTACGCTGACAAGTTTCTAAAGTTACTAACTTTTGTTGGTATCAGTCAATCTCATTATGTGATGTCAACCGAAAATAAATAATATAACCACACCGAGCCTCGGATCATGCCATAATCTATGCCTCTGTGGTATAGTTGATTGGGCCTTGTTGAATATGTAAATCTTTGGTAGCTCACCTCTGTCTGATTGTTTTAGTAAGAAAAACAGTGGTGCTTTGGCATTTTATATTAATCTAACATGGTGTTGTACTGTTGTATCAATGTTTTTTTTTTGCTAAATAGAGAAATAGTTTCACTTTTCACGAAACATTGTATCAATCTACTTTTAACTATTTGAGTAACAGAGCAAACTAGTAATGTAAATAATATCTCTTAACGAAACTTGAATCCAAACATAACAGCTTCTCTTTTCGCGAAACATTGTATCAATCCACTTTTAACTATTTGAGCAACAGAGCAAACTAGTAATGTTCCTAGACCTTTTGAAAAAGGTGTTTTCATGTTAAACTTTTTAAATATTATAATTTTTTTTGGTAATAAAAATAATATAATTTGTGGTCTGTTTTTTTGGTAAAAATGTTAAAATTCATTATCATTTTCAATTTTTTACAGAAACACAGAGGAAACTAGAAACAGAGACAAAGAAATTAAACTAACACAGACTCAATCCAAACTTAGAGGGGACTGACTCGAAGTAAAGCAACTAAAAGAGAAGGAAACATCAAATTCGGAACAAACACTTGCCGCAAAATCAAATATGCAGTGAATGCGAGAGCTGGAACCGGTAGAATTATGCGTGCCCAGAGGCGGCCTTGGACCCAAGCAAAAGAAGCCATTGCTTCCGGCCAATTAATATCTAAAATATTGGCCGTAAATTTCAAAAATGTGTCTTTAGTATAGTGGTTAAATAGTCCTTGTGCATGTGCCAAAACCCGGATTCGAGTTCCTCCACCAGCTTAATTTTTATTTTCAGCTACCTTCTCATTTTTGGTTGGGCGTGCTCGATGGTCAACTCTTAAAGATTGGATTCATCAAGAGCAGCTTGCAAAGTCCTACTAATTTGTGGTTTAGTAGTGACTAGTGAGTACAGGGAGAAAAATTTTTGGTTGGGCATAATTTTTATTTTCAGCTACCTTCTCATTTTTGGTTGGGCGTGCCCGATGGTCAACTCTTAAAGATTGGATTCATCAAGAACAGCTTGCGAAGTCCTACTAATTTGTGGTTTAGTAGTGACTAGTGAGTACAGGGAGAAAAAAATATTATGACAAATATAATTTGCATGATAATTAATACGTGGTATTTTTCTAGTGGGATCTCCGCCGTCATTCATGAAGCTGATGTGTACTCCCCTGGGTACATGGTACCACTGTTATTGGTGCCACGATGTAACTTTTATTGCGAAATGACATGTATTATCTATTACCTAGCTTGACACCCACAACACTATGCCATTTTCGCGGTGGATTCTCTATAGCTGACACTCCTTTCACTAAGATAAATATATTTTGGATGATAAATTTATTGTTTAAAATCAGAATTCTCTATTAAAGTGAAACGTACAGAACTGTAACGAATAAAATAAAAACCCCTATTAAAGTGAAGCTCTATATGTCGTGAATATTTAAAAAAAAAAATTGAAACGAATTAGCTTTAAAATTGTTAAAGTTGCATGTGTTTCATTAAAATTAACCCAAGAAAGTATTTAATTTATCAAATTAATTAATCTATATGTCTTCATGAATAGTCGCTTATCTTACTAGCTAGTATTGCTGTGTCATTCAATGACAAGAGTAAAATGTTAAAATTTATACCATTTCTGAATTTTTCACATTGTTTTAAGCAACTTACTACACACGAAAGAAACAACAACTCAAAAAGATTAACAACGCAAAAACACAAGTGCAGTGCAGTCACAACTCACGAGCAGCTCAAGGAGGCTGGTTGATGGAGAGGTAGAATTGGAGTGGTGATTGCTCAGGTGGAGGAGTTGGTTTGATAAGGAGGCGATCCCGAAGAAGCTGGTCCAAGGCGTGATGGATGATGTGTGGTGGAGATGAGACCACTGTGAAGATGCGCGCATTCCTCTCCTTCCACAAAAGATGTCTTATTTTGATCAACCGACATGTATAATAGCTAGATTAAGATGAATTATTTGTTTGTTCATACGTATACCATTATTATCATCTATGAAGTTCAAATGTAATAGTATGATACTTTTGTCAGTTAGTATCAATAAATAAGGAATTTTAACCCAATATACATATCTGGGTCCATATTAGCAAAGTATACATGACATGACATATAAGGCCCGCTGACTACCCCAAACATGGTGGATGGATGAATTTACCCTCTGCGCATGATGAAACTGTTGGTCCGTGCTCTAGCGCACTAGGTGGGCGGAAAAGGTGACAGGCGCGTAAAGTGGCGTTCGATGTGGTAGGTTGCTAGGTGTCTTACTTCTCCTCTACTCATTCACTCCGGTTTTTGAGTCGAAAAGGTGGATGCTATTTCCCATAACGCATCGGTAAAGGAGAGGGAGATTTTGGAAGATATTGTTGTAGTGGTTACTTGGGTTTTTGAAGATAAATATAAGGAGATAGCAGTTGAAGAAATGGTTATAGGAAAAAGAGTTTAGAACGATAATTGTGACTGAGAGTGAAGAGTTCCCATAACGCAACGGTAAAGGAGAGGGAGATTTTGGAAGATATTGTTGTAGTGGTTACTTGGGTTTTTGAAGAAAAATATAAGGAGATAGCAGTTGAAGAAAGGGTTATGGGAAAAAGAGTTTAGAACGATAATAGTGACAGAGAGTGAAGAGTAAAAGTTTCACCATTGACAGTCTTCGTTTTGCTCAAAGGTGAATTGCAATCTCAATAATCGTTGGTCATTCATGGTTAGTAGCCTGAATTGTTAACTGATACTGTTTTTTACAGATAACAGAATGGGACAGCTTATGAAGTTAGTAGACGGAGTGTGGGTGAGACACGCATAAGGTGTGTGGAAATTTGAAGTTGAACATGTTGAAGGGAAGTACGACGTGGTTGTAAGGGAGAAAGAAAGCTTGGACTCCATAATGGAGATGGTGAAGAATGCGTTCAGACTTCACGATAGGCTTTTACCCTCTAAGCAAGTCCTTCTCACGTACGATTATCCAGATTTGATGAAGGTGTCGGGTGAGTACACAACGGAACCGGTTAAATTAAAAGAGGATGAGATGTCTAGCTGTTCATGGCAGTTAAACTTGACTTTGTTAATCTCCCCATCTTCGTGACATGGGGATTTCGTGATGTCGAGAAATATGAGACTATGAGAAGAATCGAGAGGGAGTTCCTAGAATATCAGATAGCTCAAGTTTTACGGACTGCAATACCGTTTCAAGGTAATAGCATCTACAAAAATTATTAGAGGAAACTAACAATGTATACACAGGTGGGAATGACGTTACGTGTTACGTTTAGTTTTAATTGTTGTGAGCCAAAATTGAATATTATACAAACAATCTTAGGTATATGAAGTGAGCTATGAGACAGGATATGCGACACCAACCAAAGCAAGCCAGAGAAAAACATCTTATGTGGTCATCAAAGAAGTGTCAGACTCTTCTAGTGAGTCAAACGGGCCTCGCCAGGGTGTGGTGGGGTCATGCAGGAAGGTGTCGTTCATAAGTCTACTTGATGAAGTTGCTAGTTCGGATAGGGAAGCTGGATTAAGGCAGAATGAAGGTATAATGCATTTAAATAACAGTACAAGTTAGCGAAGACTATGCTCTCTATTTGGTATCACTGGTATCAACTTGTATATGTTTTGTTAGCCATTATAGTGGAGGGTAGAACTGTCGGTTTTCGTGTGGATGTTAAGGGGAAGGGAAAGGCCCCCGAATGGGCAGATGTTACTTTGGGTCTGAATAGGGAGCAATGTGGCGGTTACAAAGAAGCGAAGCAACTTGTGAAAATGACGGGGAAGGTCTTCCCGACTGTGAAATAATAGGTAAATATAACATGGGTTAAAAAATTGGTTTAGAGGATTTATTTTAGGGACAATGGTAATCTGACACATTGATGTATGGTTCTAAAGCAGGAGAGAACATGGCGTCAGGGGATCATCTATACACGGGGCAGGTGTTCGTTGACAGAGATGCTTTTAAGCTCCACATCTCACTTTACGCCATCGCTAACAAGTTTGGTTACCAGGTAAAACGATCAGAACCCGCTAAGATGATACTGGAATGTACTAGCCCAAATTGTGGGTGGAGGGTTTATGCTGGCAAGATAGGCGGCACTAACCGGTTTGAAATCAAAATTTTGGAGAGCACACATATGTGTTCAGTGGATGATAAGTCCTTGTACCAGACGCACACAACCTCAACAATCATTGGTGGGATGATGCGTAACCATTACACTGCATTCGGAAGTGGGCCACGTACAAGAGTGTTGCATGATATCATGAGAACAGAGCACATGGTTCTGATCACGTATTGGAAGGCGTGGAAATCAAGGGAGTATGTTATTGCCAGTGGAAGTGGAAACGCAGAGAATGCATACTTATCTTTGCCTTCGTACCTAGAAGAGCTAGCCCATCAAAACGAGGGTTCACTTATTGCACTGGAAACCACTGGAGAGGCTGACGGTTCATACTGTTTTCAGTATATGTTTGTTTCTTTTGGAGCAAGTGTTAGAGGATACGAGTTCATGAGGAAAGTTGTCATCATTGACGGGATGCATCTAAAAGGGAAGTATTCAGGAGTTTTACTGACAGCAAGCGCCCAGGATGGAAACAACCAGATTTTCCCCCTCGCTTTTGGGATAGTGGATAGTGAGAATGATTTCTACATCAACTTCAATGAAATCAAGGTGATAAACATTGCTTGTGCTGACTACTTGGTCAGAACTGGTTTTGAGCATTGGGCCAGGTCCCATTTTCCTGGAAGAAGGTACAACATTATGACCAGGAACTTGGCCGAATCTCTCAGCGCAACACTTGCTCAGACCCGTGAGTATCATATTCCCGCTCATTGACCACATAAGGACAATGCTTATGGGTTGGTTCTCTTAAACGCGGGCTGCATCAGCCGCAAATGGAAGTGCTTTGACGCCGAAAGTTGCTGAGATTGTGACTAGGAAGTTCATTGTATCAACGGGTATGCAGTGAATCACATCATCAATGCTGAATATGAGGTCCGAGATGATAATGGTATGTTCTTCCGTGTTGACCTGAACTAAATGACTTGCTCCTGCAAGGAATTTGATGCTCTGAGGATCCTTTGTACACATGTTATATGTGCTTCTGTAAAGGCTAAACTGAAAGTGGAGAATCTTGTAGCGGTGGAGTATAATAACACATATTGGGCATCGTCTTACTCAGGGAGTATCTATCCGGGAAATCCAACTTCAGAGGATCTATCAGCATCAAGTGGACAAGGAAGCATCAAACTCTTGCCTCCTTTGACTAGGCGCCCTCCAGGCAGGCCAAGGAAATCGAGGATACCGTCAAGAGCAGAATTCAAGGTTAGTTAATGTGGTTAACTATATATGGTAACTGATAATTATTACACATATACGATAGCATCTAGGTTAACATGTACGATTTCTGATTTACGTTATCAAACTGTAGGTTAAGGGGATGTTCAAGACTTGTAGGACATGTGGTAGGTGTGGCGGTGCAATTATAACCGCACAACCTGCAAGATGCCTATATAAATAAAAAACAAGGTTTAAGCTATTAGTTCGTGCAATGGTAGGGATGGTGGCGCTTTTGAGGGTCTGATCGGGGGCGACCGTTTTGTATTATGTTATAAACTAAACTAAAGTTTCCCTAAGCAGACCCTCATTAAAAAATGTGAGCTATAAATAATATTGACCTCCATAAGGGATGTAAGACTGATATTTGCTTATTTAATCTGTGTTGAA